>JAGVSP010002200.1:0-58733 GCA_022494985.1 Micrasema minimum | reverse complement strand
ATATATCCTTAGGCGTTAGCACTCGTGTATGTAATTTTAATAATATCTAAAAAACTTAAAATAAGTACTTAAAAACATAATCATATTCACTTAGCAACGCGTCTATTGCACAAAAAAAATGTATTAAAATTTTATTATGGCAATGTTTATATTGGTAATACTTGATGGAATCACTTTGTTTCAATTACATGAAAACAACTTTTATATTTTTATTTTTTTATTTAAGTTTTTCTTTTCTTTTCCTTGTGTAAAGTATTGATTTGACCAAATAGATTTTATTTAATAATAATTTGTAAGAATTTCCCCGAAAAAAATTTTACTTCTAACTCAATCTTCTCGAAAACTTTGGGCCAATTAATTTATTTTTTTATTTTTCAAAATCGACTTCAAATATGACGTAGATTCACTGGTTTCCCGCTTGTACGTCAAGTTTTGTTTCACAATGTATACATAATTTAATACCTATTGATTCAAAATATAAATTCCTTCGTACAAGAATTCTTCCATACAAATTTTTCCAAAAATATACGCTTCCTAGGGTTAATTCCGTAACACCCTGTTATCATCAAATTTCACCGCATAAAGGTTCCAGCCGCTTAGCCCAATACACGAAACGTGTGACGTAGATGTCTAGTGATGACGTAGATGCCTATTGATGACGTAGTGGGTAACTAGACACCTCAGACATGGTAGTAGGTATTTTTCTTGTATGGAATGTCATTTCTCTGAAATTCTTGCTCGAAGATAAATTCCCACTTCAGTTGTTACATTCTTAGAATAATTTAGATCTGTAATGACGTAAATGCGTGTAGTTTCGTGTGCTTGTTTGGTTCGCGTGTATAATCACTACACGGAATGTCTTTTTCTATCTGCTTAGCCCTTCAGAGAAATAATAACACAGCTAATTGTCGGCTGTCGGCTTAATGATCTGTTGATCTGTACTTAGCCGAGTTTGTTATTTTGCCGAATCATCGCATCTGGTCAAAAAGTAGTAATTTTCTTTGAGAGTACCGCTTATCTTATAATAATCGGTTTGTAAACCAAAATTTTGTAGAAAAGTAAATTTTGTTTCAATGCAGAAGAATAAAGCGAAGAATTACAAAACCATCAATGCAATCCGTTCGTATATCGGATAATTAATAAGCGAGATACAATCATTTATAGTTTTTATTCCGCATACGATCGGCGACGTCATCTATCGCCTAGATTTGATTACATCCGAGTACACAATAATATGCAGTCCTGAGTCCTGGATTATTAGTGTTCTCATTTCACAGCAAAATTATACATTTGAGAATCGTCTTTTTAAGAATCTATGATTTTTTAAATCGTATTATATATATTTTTTAAACTTTATATTTTTTATTAAAAGAAAAACCAACAGTTAAAAAATTGTAGTAAACATAAAAAAACTATTTTTAACAACCACATTTTGAACGAATACAAATACTTGTAGACAAATTACTGGATTATACCCATGCTGGTCTGATATCAGATATTATTGATATCCCAACAGAGACAGAGAAACTCTGGAAACGAATGTGGGTTATATAGGCGTTTACAGGGCTTATGACCTGAACCTTACCTACACCAATAAAGTTAGATTGCCAAAAAATGCTTATCTATCTTCTCAACAGGTGTCACTATAGGGAAAAAAATATTAAAAATATTGAAATCTGTCGAAATACCAACTCGCATGTGGATACTTGGAGGCTTTAAATCAGACTTTATTAGTATTTCATCGGGAGTGCCTCAAGGTTCCCATTTGGGACCGTTGCTCTACAATGCGTACCTTTACGACATTTATGCCGTTGTACATAATTCTAAGTTTTTAATGTATGCAGATGATAAGAAGATCTATCTTAATATTAAGAACACAAATGACTGCCTTAAACTCCAGGACGACCTATATCGCTTAACGGTATATTATGAAAAAAACCGAATAAATGTAAATGCATCAAAATGTTTACTTATGTCTTTCTCTCGTAGCGATAATCCCATATTGTACCAATACCAAATAGGCAACCAAGTTGTACAACGGGTTGAATCTGTGCGTGATCTAGGAGTAATTTTAGACAAGAAATTAACCTTTGAGAACCATATCGATAATATAATGAATCGTGCATATAGCAATTTGGGATTTGTCATTCGTACTTGTCAGGTTTTTAATGATATTAGTTGCATCAAAACAGTTTACTATGCTTACGTTCGTAGTCTGCTGGAATATGCTTCTTGTATTTGTCTCCACAATATATCACTTACAAGAATAGATTAGAGAAAAATTCAATGGACATTCTTACGACATCTCAATTGGAGGTGTAGGTTCACAGATCTTAATTATAAAAATTCTTGTGACATACATCACCTGCTTAGCCTTGAAGATCGTCGTCTGTCGTTGGACATGGGAATCCTGCATGACTTGCTAAGCGGACGTCTTGACAGTCCAGCTCTGGTATCTGAGCTGGCCCTGAAAGTACCTGGCTACCGTACTCGTCACACGTCTCAATCTCTATTCCATTTGCCAGTAGCTCGTAGTAACTATGCGCGTAATTCTCCATTGATTCGTATAACTCGTAATTATAATGCAAAGTTCAGCAATATTGATTTGTTTGACTGTAGCAAATTTATATTTAAAAAAAGAGTCATAAAAGAATTATTTTCCTCTCATGTTTAAAATCAGCGATAGTATTTATTCTCATAGAATTCACACACACATGCACCCACTCTATCACCCTTTCTCCCAGCCTTACACTCACTAACACACACACACCCACCCACCCTCTCTCTCTTTTAATATAATGTATTTTAATTTTTATAGTTGTATTTCCTCCTTTGTATTTTCTTTAATGTGTTTTTTGTAGATCTCTTTTATTGGCTTATATAATGTTTAATTTACTCTGTATACCTTATTCTATGTATTGCTGTTGAGTAATCCCTAATAAAAATAAAATAAAAATAAAATAAAATAAAAAATAAAACTCAACATATATACAAGTTTCAAACATTTGTCATACATAGTTGTCAGATGAATAGTTGGGCGGAATGGGGAATGTTGTAATACATCAAGTGGCCACTTTACCCAGCCAATGACAGGTTATAAGCCCTGTAAACGCCTAGATAACCCACATTCGTGATTCTAGATATCAATAATATCTAATAAAAAACAATGTTTCCTGCACTATGTCAGATAGATAGCTTGTTTCCTTCGCTGTGTCAGATAGATAGTTTGTTTCCTTCGCTATGTCAGATAGATAGTTTGTTTCCTTCGCTATGTCAGATAGATAGTTTGTTTCCTTCACTTTGTCAGATAGATAATTGTTTCCTTCACTATCTCAGATAGATATAATAGTTTGTTTCCTTCGCTATATCAGATAGATAGTTTGTCAGATAAAAGTGTCAAGTCAAGACTGTTTGTAGATGGCTATTCTGTTGTCATTTATCTCATTTATCACTATGTACCCATTCTATCACATACTAGTCTCATTAGGATAAGTAATGCTTATCTTATCAACTTGCGTTTTTGGTAATTTCTCAGTTTACTTTTGCATTAATGTAATCATTTTAATTTAAACGTTAGTTTTTTTCTTACGTGATATAAAAAAAAAACTTCTACTAAGTATTAAAGATTTGTGATTTAGTTTTGGCTATAATGTTACTCTTGGATACGCTATTTTCTTTCCTTATTGTCTCCTGCGCTTAAATATTCAGATTTCTCAACACGTACACCACACTCCACACACATACCACAACACAACATACACACGACATAACACAATCATTTTATATACTATTGTTTGCTCACTTCACGTCTTCAGAAATTTGTGTTGTACATTGTGTTGTCCACGTAATTGGTGTTATGTTGTATAAGTACGAGTATATTACCTTAAATTGATCTTAGTTCATTGTACCAAACATATCACTGTGTCCTAGAAAGATTCAGACCATGAACTTCATCTCTTTTTTTTATTTATAAAAATAACATTACATAGAAGAAAAAAAAATAATTTTCTTTTTTTCAATCCAATGCTCCCTAGGAGTTTTTACAATAAACTTATTTAGGGAAACACATTTTCATTTTATTCTAATACGCACTGACATCGCTTAGATCACAAAATAAACACAATATATACAAAAAACAGAACCAATCCAATGAAAACATAAAACCTAAAGAAACAATAAAGTAAATTTACAGTAACAGCAAAACCATATATTATATCGAAAAGTACTTCTTTTCACTGAAAAAAAATACTCACAAAATACAAATGAAACATAAAATTTTTAAAGATGTAGTTCATGATCTGAATCTTCCTAGGACTAGGACATGACAAGAAACGGAAGAAAATAGGCTATCTATTTAAAATAAAGACAATTGGACAAAAGGCAATTTTTTAATAGACCCGAAACTATTCTAAAACATTTTTTTCTGATTCTTCTTGACCGACTAGTGTATGTGCAAACCAAGTATGTTTTCATAATAAAGAAACACCACTAATGTAGTCTGATTAAACATAACGTTACGCCTGCCTCAATTTGCTAGACAATTTAATCTGCCGGCTGAAGAATCCTGAAATCGAAAGTCACCTACTTACTTGAGTAGATAAGTAAGCCGTTACTGGAGTGATGGATCATAGTTGATTTTTTGTGTGTTTTTTGTTCTGTAAATTATGTTACATCAACGACATTTTGAGTGTGTTTTTAACCTTGATTTTACCAATTTATTTATTTTACACAGGTACTATTTATTTACACAAGTATATACTTCTTTGCGCCCGTTAGACACTTGGGGTGGGATATTACATGATTTTTAAGAGAAAATGGCGCCACAGTCACTGATGCTTTTATTGGTCTGACTTTGACAGTTGTCATTTGTATTTCACGCGTCATTTTAGCGAATAAAATACGCTAACCCAATGCCTAACTGAAATATTTAACAAAAAAAGTACACTTATATAATATGATATAATTTGAAAAATTTGACATAGTGTTACATAATTTAAATGAAACAAATTTGATTTAATAATAATTGAAAAATAGACTGTATATTCAGTATAATTATATAATTTGTCTGTTGTGTATTGTGAAAATTGTGTATTGAGAATGGCCAAAGAAATATAACTTCCAACGTGTGGTCCGACGCACATAAAAAGTTATACTTCTTTGCGCCCGTTTGACACTTTGGGGGTGGGATGAATTGGTCGAGAAACCGCGTCACGCTGATTTTTTTTATTTAACGGTATTTTCTTATTTATACAATATATAATTTTACATTAAGAATGTTTGTGTAAGTTATTTAGGTATAACCCGTGCCTAAACGAAATAAAAAAAAGTACACTATATAATATGAATATAATTTGAAAAATTTGACATAGTGTTACATAATTAAAGTACACAATACAGTGAAAATGTTTCCCTTAATAAATTCAACATGCAAAAATATAAAACAAAACAAAATATTGTAAAAAAAAAAAAAATTGTTGTAAAATAATTATAATAAAAGGAGATGCCTGTTACAAAGAAATAAATAAATAAAACTGGACAAACGGTAAATAAGAGATAACAAAATAAATAGCATATTGAAACGTACAATAAAATACACGTTGTTATAAGTTTACAATCGAAAAAATCGAGACGCACGCTAAAAAAATGGGCCATTGCCTGTTCTAAGAAATCGGTGGAAAAACATCAAAATTACCATTAAATAAATTAAATTATAATAATAGATCTAAGCGGAGACGTGCCTAAATTTTTACGTATTTTTGTCAAACATCAAGTGACCACTAATCTTAAGCCTTTACCAAATAATTCCATATTCCTTTCTTTTTCGTCTCTGTTAAGATATCAATCTGTTGAGATATTTCCAAAAAAAATGTTCGCGATCGTGATGGGCTCAATTCTCGGCTCAATTCCCGGTAGGGTGTAAAGATATACTTATTAAAATTGGTTTTACATAAAATATTTTATATCGGTTATCTTAGACCCTGATGACCCTGACGCGTAAGACTGGTCATTCCTTCGTTTAATATAATATCATCAATACAAACACTTTTGGTGTGTAAATGCAACGCCCTATGCACCATTGGGTCACTTATGCACCAACGCCACAAGCACATTACACCACAAGTCACACGGCTTACCCGGCAACTTAATATTAATTTAAAACGTAGAAACCCATTGATAAAACGCACCGATTAGATAAAATATTTATCGATATTATTAGTAGGGAAATGTCCTATATTTTTTAATCCGTTTTTTTTCGCGTGAATAGTAATGAAAATATGAAATTTTCTGACAAAAATAAAAAAAAATTAAGTTCAAAAGATTCCTCGTTAAAAAAAAGTTAAAACGGAGGATATGAAAAAGGATGCTTTAAAAGCTCCTGTCTCGTAAGCGCACCAAAAGGATCGTACCAGAAATGTGGCTATGTACTTTTTTTTTTTTTTTAGGCGCTACTTTTTTTCATTCATTATTCATTTTCATTTTCATTATCCCATATCCGCTCCCTATGTGAAGCATATGGAATCCACAATCTGCCTCCAGGCCAAGCGATCGGCCGCCAGCTCCCGTGCATCCTCCCAAGTCAAGTCCACGTCCCGCAGCTCTGACGCAAAATGCCGACGAATTGTCAACAGTGGACGACCAGGACGCCGAGAGCCTGATGCCTTGTAAAATAGGCAAGCGCCAAGCATGGTTAAGGCTCTCGGAGGCATACGTAGTATATGGCCTAGCCAGCCGGAACGCCTTCGCCGGATGACAGTAGATACCAAGGGTTGCTGTGTCCGTTGCCTCACCTCTGTGTTCCTTACATCAACTTGAAACAAAATAAATAAACGCATCCTATCATATAATGACCTGTTTTGGCGGGAAATCGCGATAACGATATTTAAAACATTAATTACGGACATACGGATAACAAAAAATGAAAAAAAAAACGTTTTTTTTTCAACATTTTGGGCGTGTTTAAATACTTAAACACAAATCTGGATTTTATCCCAAGACGGGAGTAGGTATATATTTCATTTTTATATCCCTACAGAGAGAAGGTAGAATTTTTTCAAATCAAGGAATATGGATATTCGAGCGTTTACAGGGCTTATGACCTGTCATTGGCTGGGTTAAGTGGGACAATTTATGTATTACAACATTCCCCATTCCGCTTATTAGCGAATATCCACACCAGGTAACATTTTTGGTTTTGTATATATGTTACGAATCGAGAATCATCATTGAATCAAAAGCTCCATCTATGCATTGATATTGAAGGTCAATGACAGGTCATAAGCCCTGTAAACGTTCGAATATCCACATTCCTGAATTTGAAAAAAATTCTACCTCATCTCTGTAGGGAAATTATAATGAAATATAGATAAATTTTTTTAGTTGCCCCGTAGCCCATTTATCATCTTTAACGACAGCTGAAACTGGATCACCTAATTGCGGAATCGTTCTGTAATTCGCCCCTTATAACTGTCTTGTACGAGTATGTACTCAGTACTCGCCTCACAATTCTCATACGAACTCGAAGACTCGAACTTAATTTAATCCTACAGTGCAGTCGTATAGCGACACTCGAGCGGGCCGGTCATATTTATGTTCCTATACAATGCAGTCATAAAAACATTAATTACGACTGTATACTATTAACTATTTATAGTGCATTTTCAAATTACTACTATTATTTTCAATTACGATTGTAACGTGCTTATTTTCGCTTTTAAATGCGCGCGTATTATTAATAACGCGCTTTCGACATAAATTATTTTTATTTACAAATTGATCATCGCTTACATGAACAGTTATCACAATTGAATAATTGTTATTCGATCGATTATGATCGTGAACCTAATTTTATAAACAGTGAATTTGTGAAAACGACAATTGTACAAATATTATGTGATGTGAATTAATTAATCAAGTTCAAAAAATAAAAGTGTTGAAAGTTGTGATTGCATTTAAGTGGTTTTGGAAAACAAAACGATTTTGTGAGTAAACGCACCAAAGATGGTACAAAAATAAATCATAGGTATTTGTTAATATCATGTCCGCCCCGTGGTGAAGTGGTAAGCTCGTTAGGCTACCATAATAAGGACGCGGGGTCAACATGACATATTTATTTACATGTGATTTTAATATCAATATTTCACGTGTGACCTTGAACTGGCACAAAAAGATCGAGGTATACTGCACTTGGTGTTCTAATGCAGTTCCCCATGCACCATTGGGTTCGGACAAGGGAAAGTAGTAGTAATTTGTAAATACAGTTGACTTAATAATAATAGAACAAGTTTATGAGAATTATTATTTAAAAATCAATGTGTTGAAAAATAGATATTTTGGACTGTTATACTTACTTCCCTTATCCGCACGTACTGGTGCATAGGGCACTGTATTGGCCAAGTGATTTCCATTTATTTTTTATTACGTAAAGGTAAGCCCGACGTGCTTACCACGAGATACACCACGAATTTGACACTTAACCCATCTTTAATTGTGAATAATACGTATTTATTTTATATGTGAAATGAGTTTAGTTTTTTTTATGACGTATGTAGACATTGATTATTTGATGACAGTTACCAAATAAAATACACTGCTCTTGGCGCGCTATCGACGCAGTACCCTATGCACCATTGGTGAGAGTGATAAGGGAAAGTAATAGTAGTACATTTTCCCTAAATTTTTGATTAATATTGATTTTTATATTCTAAATTTATGTGTTTTCATTTATTTTATTAATATAATATTTGAAGCGCCCACATTAGACATTATTTTTGCGAATGACAAAAAATATTTTATACTGTGAATCCAGTTTGTGTACAAGTCAATTAGAGTAGTTCTGAATTATTGTAAGTGTTTGTTTATACTGCAGTTTATTAAAATATAGTGATTTTATTTAAACAGTATAATTATATAGTTAGAACCAGAAGGTTGTACTACCAATAAGGTAATAATATGGAGGGAAAATACATAAATTAATCATAACGACAAAACAATCCCCCGATAAAAAATATTTGAATATCGTGCAATTTGACGGCAATTAGCTTCCATGTATGCAGCGCGGTCCAATTGATTTTAAATAAACATGAGACAGTTAAATTTCAAACCACGGTTTTTCGGAAAAATGTTTTTTTTTTTCCAAAAAAAAAAATTGACAGAAAAAATTGTCGAACAAGAATTTCAGAGAAGTGACATTCCATACATGAAAAATACTACCGTGTCTGGCTACCCACTACGTCATTAATAGACATCCATGTCATCACTAGACATCTGCGTCACACGTTTCGTGTATTGGCCTAAGTGCTGGAGTCTTTAGACGGTGGAATTTGATAATAAGTGGTGTGTTATGAAATTGACCCTAGGAAGCGTATATTTAAAACTATAGAAAAATTAGAATCTCTATGGAAACTACCCAACTTCTAGTGAATAAACTCTGGTTCGAAGCTAGGTATATTTGAGTAAATAACTATAGAATTAAAAAACATAAATGATAATGATTCGTATTGAATTGATTAAGAAATATTAAGATTTATGACACAAATAAATGAGAATTATTTGTGACTAGTTTATCAAATCGGTTGATCATAAAAAATGTAAACTGTTATGACAGTAATCTATGTGAAAATATAAAGTAAAACAATATAGTATCGAAAGTCAACAAAAAAGATAACAAAAAATAAATATATTTTGTCAATTTTGCTATCCGGTAAATTACTACTGTTAATCAAATATTATTTATTTATTTTATTTACTATCATTGTATACACATCGCACCTCGAATTCCAAACTGTACTAACTCAAAAAAGCTTACTTTTGGGAAATCGCGAAAATGACGTTTTATTTCGGTTTTGTTTCATTGAATCCGGATTTTTTAAACTTTAATATCTCGACGTGGGAAAGAGATAGAGACACGATTCTCAAGCGCACTTTATACCGTACAGAAAACTGTATAGTTTTAAAACTGTCCCGTATAAAGCGAAAACTGTACGGAATATTTATTGGTCGGACGTTTGTCTGACGACTTTTTTTTAAATGTAAGCGTTTGAGTAGATATCGATATATTGAATGAGTTTTAAAAACGTGAAAAACAAATAATATATTTACATTATTAGCTATATTTACAATTTCCTGTTTGCAAACAACGAAATAACTTACGGTCGCGCTTAAAAAATTACGGTCGCGCTTAAAAAATATATTTAATATAATTACAATAATGGGATGGCGACTCAATCAGTAGAGACCCATGCCAATGATCTGGCCCCGACTCACTAGATAACTAGATAGTCCGTGTCGAGTCAGGGCATTGTAGTATTATACATAACACATTGTAGTACTAAACATAATTGAATATTTACATAATTAGTATAATAGAACCAAGTTTGGATTTCACAAATTTAGAATTTACAAAACAATATTTTTGCATACCAAATTTTAATAATTACATAGCTATATTTTTGCAGGCATTTTCAATATATACACGACCCATTAGACTTATCCAACTAACGACACCGACCCTGTATTTGGAGAAGTCGGTTAATAATTTGGTTTGTGTGTCCATTTGGTTATATATCTTAGGTCCAATAAATGTGAAGTGGCGCTGCGCTATCGTTGTTTTTCTTTCAGGAAGTAAATAATTTATATTTGAGGCAAAGCGAGTGTTCATGTTTTGTTGCGTTCTGTACTTGTCAATACATATTTAGCGTGTCTTTTGACAGACAGTACAGTCTTCTGAACAAGAAACTGTACAGTTTTTGGTCCCGTATAAAGTGCGATTTATCGGTCATCGGTGTGAGCTGTAACGTAATATTTTCATTTCTTTATCTTCAAATTAGGACTTAGTGCAGCATAGTATTCATGGAACGATATGTTTAAGGATAAGGACATTGCCAATAACTGGTATTTTCTTATCGCGTTTTCATATTATACTCGTAGAATTAAAAATTAATTGAAATCTTCGTAAATAAATGACACGAATGGATTATTTATCGTTACTAAACTCATAAAAAGTCTAAACACCGTTAGAAATAAATAAAAATATTTTTTATTATCATGATGGAGAAATTGGCATGCTTGGTATTTTATCATTAATAAATCTATCAAGGTGTTACACACTATACACCGTGTGGCAAAACTCGATGTACAAGCGGGAAACCAGTGAATTTACATAATATATTTGGAGTCGATTTTGTAAAACACATTTTTTTTATTTGACCCATAGTTTCCTAGAAAATTTAGAAAAAAGTCGATTTTTTGTTGATAAGTTTTTTGCAAACTGTTATCAAATACCATTTATTTGGTCAAAATTATTGTCAACAAAAAAAAAATTTAAATCAGCATTTTAATCTGCGGTACGTAGTTTTAAAAAAAATAAATTTTTTCAAGCTTATTTTAAAAAGTCATATTACACATTCGACTCTAAATATGATGTAGATTCACCAGTTTTCAGGTTGTACCACGAGTTTTGTTTGTTTTTTGTTTGTACATTTTTATTTAGCTATAAAAATACAAAATTCTTACAGCTAATATATTACATATATATTTTATTATAGCATTAGTATTTTACTTAGCTTGCTTCTGAATTCATTTAATCCGTTTATTTGTTTGACGGTCTCCGGTAGTTCATTATACATTTTGAATCCTTTGTACATTATGCTGTTCTGAGTACATGTCTTAGATCTATTGATTGTCTTTAAATTATTTTTAATTCTGGTGTTATACTCATGGGTGTTGCGGTTAAACTGAACCTTTGTCATAAAATAATCTAGTAATAAACCCTTTAGCATTTTATGAATAAACACCATTGTATTTAAATCAATCTTTTATTTCACGGATATCATACCAAGATCTTTCAACATTTTCTTAATTTTTGAATATCTGTTATGCTTCAGAATTATTCTCATTGCTTTATTTTGTTGGATCTGTATTTTTTCTATTTGACCTTTGTTGCACAAAAATAATACTGTAGCACAGTAATCAATATGAGGACCTATTATTGTTTCATATATTGTTTTGGTTACACGTGTATCATAAAAATATATGTTTCTGTATGTCCGTCTCGTAGAATAGTGTAGCGCATTTGGCTACCGTGCATGAGGTCGCGGGTTTGATTCACATTTTATTTAAATATCTAAGGAATTAACTTCAAAAGATAGTCCGGTTAAGGTATTTTATATCCTGGGTTAGCTTTCTCAAAGGTTTTTAAAATAAATATTGTCAAAGCTTCTCTATTCGATGTCCAATGTGCTTTCCTATCAACCTCTAATAGCCGACCCCTTTTTCGAATGACTGATTTTCTTTGAGATACGAAATAACACACACAGAAATACCTATATGATATTTAGTGGAAAATTAAGAGCCAGCATAACTAATTTTACAAGTCTTTTGTGGATAGGTTATCCAAATCCTTTATCCAATTTTGAATATATAATCCATATAACATTAAATATTTATTTAAATGTGATTTTCAAATTAATATTTCATGTGTGATACCTTGGATTGGTACTTGGAGCGTATGACTGATCATCTTACCTTCATGTAATAAAATGATCAAGAGACACTGCACATGGTGTACCGATGCAGTGCCCTATGCACCATTGGGTGCGGATAAGGGAAAGTCGTAGTAGACGTAGTACAGAAACAAGCTATAATTTCGTTATAAACAACTATACTAAGATATAATTGATATCTCAACAGAGACAGAGAAACTCTGGAAACGAATGTGGGTTATCTAGGCGTTTACAGGGCTTATGACCTGTCATTGGCTGGGTTAAGTGGCCACTTGATGTATTAACAACATTCCCCATTCCGCCCATCATCTGACAACCATGTATGACAAATTTTTGAAACTTGTATATATGTTGAGTTTGTTACAGAAGAATCCACATGCGAGTTGTGTTGCCGACAGATTTTAAATATTTTTAATATTCTTTTCCTATAGTGACATCTGTTGAGAATATAGCATTTTTTTAGTAAGTAATCAAATTCGGATGAACATTACCTACACCAATAAAGTTAGAATGCCCCAAAAAAATGCTTAACTATATTCTCAACAGATGTCACTATAGGGAAAGAATATTAAAAATATTTAAAATCTGTCGACAACACAACTCGCATGTAGATTCTTCTGTAACAAACTCTACATATATACAAGTTTCAAAAATTTGTCATACATGGTTGTCAGATGATGGGCGGAATGGGGAATGTTGTAATACATCAAGTGGCCACTTAACCCAGCCAATGACAGGTCATAAGCCCTGTAAACGCCTAGATAACCCACATTCGTTTCCAGAGTTTCTCTGTCTCTGTTGAGACATCAATAATATCTGATATCAGCCCAGCATGGGTATAATCCAGTAATTTGTCTACAAGTATTTGTATTCATTCAAAATGTTGTTGTTAACTATACTAAGACTTGTCGACAAAAACTGGATTTCACCCATTAATTTACAGGGGTAAAACGCCTAGATATCCATATTCCCTTCTCGTCTTTGTCGAGATGTCAATTGTGATTTATTATTTCGTTATTTAATAAATGATTATTTGTAAAATAATGCATTTGATTATGTACATTTTTTATGCGGGTGTATTGATTTAACACAATATGCAATCACTCCAGATAATGCGGCCGATGAAATAATTGAAATTGCCAGTAGCTCTGAGTAACAATATCGCTCGATCTACTGAATGCGTTTTTTTGTAGAAATATATGATATTACATACGGGCATGGCATGTTATTATACATGATGTAACAAAACTCGTAGTACAACTCGTAAACTGGTGAATCTACATCATATTTGGAGTCGAATGTGTAATGTGACTTTTTAATCTGAGCTTGAAAAAAAAGTTTTTTTGTTCTCATAAAAGCTTTCATAAGTATGGCAGATTAAGTAAAATTGCACAAATCCTTATTAAAATTCGTTTTTAAAATTTTGTTTTCTTCATGGATAGTATTAATTTAACCAAATATATAATATTTGAAAACCATTTTTTTCGAAAAAAAAATTTACTTCGTTCTCGATTTTCTCGAAAACTATGGGTCAAATAAATTTTTTTTAAATTCCAAAATGCCTATTGATGACGTAGTGAGTGACGTAGTGGGTAACTAGACACCTCAGACCCGGTAGTATTTTTCAAGTATGGAGTGTCACTTCTCTGAAATTCTTGTTCGAAGGTCTGGGCGAACCATCTTCAGTAAGCGCCCTTGAGGTAATAGTAGGTAAGCTTACAAAAACGACGCTATAGAAATTATCCGTTTTTATTATTATTTTTATTATTTATTTCGATATTCCTAGATCCCCGTTCTTTGTTTCCTGATAATGATTATTACGTATTTACAATAAAGAGATACCAATGTAATTATGATTATCCACATTTAAAAAAAAACTGTGATAACAGCTGTTTTCAAATATTAGGTTGTTTTAAATCTGTGTGCAAAAACTCTATAAGCGCTATTAACTACACT
Source organism: Micrasema minimum (assembly GCA_022494985.1). NCBI lineage: Eukaryota > Metazoa > Arthropoda > Insecta > Trichoptera > Brachycentridae > Micrasema > Micrasema minimum. The sequence continues at coordinate 44,277 of JAGVSP010002200.1, read as the reverse complement.
TTTTTTACCAATACGCGCGCTTTTCTCCATGGATACAAAGTGACACAAAACAAGGTATCTTATTTGGAAATAACCAATTATATTGCTTCTTGGAATTATATATAGCTACTGGGAACTCCGCAAAAAATGGTACACAAACAACAATATTGCGATTTCTGATCTATCAGAATCAGAATAACCGGTTAGTGAGTGTGAATATATAAGCCGAATGAAGCACAGTGGATCGCCTAGAATAGACAAATAAACAAAATCACAAGATTATCTGTGCAATCCGTTTGTAAATCGGATAATTAATAAGCGAGATACAATGATTTCAAGCTTGAATGTAAGGGTTTTGATGAAAAGTTTGTATTCTCGTATCCCGCATATTTATTATTCGATTTTCGAACGAATTGTCCCGGTGGTTTTGGGGTGTTAAACATATCTAAGCTATTAAATTTATCATCAAACGCCTTACAAATTCGAGGAATCGTAGAATTATTTCTGTGATTTGCCTTAGGTATATGAAAAAGTTTAGGCAGTCTAGTTGGTCTGGAAGGGACACGGAAAGAGAGTAGATTAATTAATTTGGTGAATCAAATTTGTTATTTACAATTTTATAAAACAAACTCTGATTCGAATCAAATTTGTTATTTTCAAGGTTTAAACGTTAATGATATTTCTTCTAAAAATCAAGGTTATGAAAAAATTTCTGGCAGTTACTAGTTTTTTTTATTAATGTTTAAAAATTTTTTTTGAAGTAGATTATTAATTTTTCTTATTTGGACTTGTACATTTGTTTTAAAAAAAATATTTATAATAATAATGTTCCCTCACTGGGATAACCCGTGCCGAGGGAAACATTTTACATTGTTTATAATGGGTGTATTCTACATACAATCTTAATTTAAGTAACCCAACATCAATACATAGTTTTATTTTTTTTAAATCATACAGATAAAAGTAAGTATGTGGTCTAAATTTAAAATCAAAAACCCCCTGGACTATCTACTTGGCCTGATCCATTCCTCCAATTTGTGCACGACCCACCTCCACAATCCATTTTTTTTGACTTTGTATGCTGAGTGTTTTTCGAGTGTTTATCAATATTAAATTTACATAATACAGGATGGGAGTAGGTTGTACACTTTACTCGAGTAATAGATAAGGCTTCTAGGCCAAAGGTAGTGTGGATTTTTGGAGGTTTATGAAGCTGCATAGTTGTGATTAATAAATTCTATCAATATTAAATTTGTACATAGGGGACCAAATAGTAGTGCAGTATTCAAGATATATTATTAGTTATATTATCAGATATATTATTATACCGAGTATATTATGGAGCCAACGTAAAACTAGCGGTTCCCGGCCGATAAAACAGTAACCTGCAATCTAGGCCGGTACAACACCACCTAAATGTCGGTAACAGCAAACTGTAATATCTGCCGAGAGACGCCAAATTCATATTTTGACAATGCGTAAACTGTTTTACCTGCCGGTAATCGCTAGTATTTTGTTGATTGATTCGGCATTCACTTTGTAACACCTCGTAATGAATAATGATGTAATAAAACGATGTTATGTGTTGGTTTATTCCATAGAAATAGAATTTACCCTACACTACGTGGTTTCGGGAGTAAAGTTCTCCCATCGACTGGTGAAAAGACACTTAATTAGAATACAGATGTTATACAGAAAAAAAAGTCGGTTTACGGACGATAATTTTACGTGATAACGTCATAAGAAAACATTGATGAAAAATAGCATACTTTTATGAATTGAATTGATTATTATTACTGAATTATCATTATTTTGTATAATACAAAGCAGGAGTTAATTGAAAATTACAATTTTTCCATAAATTCACCTTTTTTTGTTTTTTCTTCTTGTGTGCTGCTGCTGTCTCCCTTCTACTCGGATGCATCGGTCGATGGAGTGAAAGAGAGATAGATGCGTCACAAACCGAACGCTTAGGCCAATCGTGCCTCTCTATCGCTTGTTCCGCGCTCTCGCTTGCACACTCGGCTCAAGCGGAACGTGACAATGAGTCATGCTTTTTCGTGTGTGCAGCCGGCGTTAATCGATTTATTAGACGTTATCACGTCAAAATGAAATTGCAATACTAGAGTTTTATATTTTGTCGCGCGTCGGAGTGTCGCCCACAACGGCATCGGATTGTTTTTATTTTACCTTTGATTTGACGTTTAACGCAAGGTCCATTATTATTATTATTATGGACGTCATTGGAAAAATCCCTTTAATATAAATTGTTAAATGTCACAAAATACATTTTAAAATAAATAAACACCGTACATCGCGTCACTGAACGAAACTGAACTGAAATAAATGATTTTGGGAATTTAACAACAACATTTTGAACGCATACAAATACTTGTAGACAAATTACTGGATTATACCCATGCTGGGCTGATATCAAATATTATTGATATCCCAACAGAGACAGAGAAACTCTGGAAACGAATGTGGGTTATCTAGGCGTTTACAGGGCTAATGACCTGTCATTGGCTGGGTTAAGTGGCCACTTGATGTACTACAACATTCCCTGGTAAAAATTAAAAAGCAAACAAAATTGAAGAGACATCTTCAGGCGTCTTCTAGTAAGTAATAACGCTTGATAGAGCCTTACCTACACCAATAAAGTTAGATTGACAAAAATGCTTAACCATCTTCTCACACAGATGTCACTAGAGATAAAAAAAATATTAAAATCTGTCGAAAAACCAGCTCAAATGTAAATACTTATGTACAAACTCAACATATATAGAATTTTCATACATTTGTCATGTTGTAGTACATCAAGTGGCCACTTAACCCAGCCAATGACAGGTCATTAGCCCTGTAAACGCCTAGATAACCCACATTCGTTTCCAGAGTTTCTCTGTCTCTGTTGAGATATTAATAATGTGAATAATTATTATTGTTTCTTTTTTTAAATTTTATTTATTATTATATTTATTTCAGGTTTCAATGCCACAAAATGGCGTTTATTTTCAGTAATTTTTATAATACAAAAATAAAAAAGATTCCACTAACCATGTGGTTATCAGTGGATTTCTTTAGTTAGTCTTGGCATATAGAATCATCGTAAATAAAAATAAAACAATGAGAAACAAGATTTGATTTTAGCTGTGAAACTTATACAATATAAAGAATAACAATACCTACATACATACATAGGTACATAGGCAATGAGAAGTGAATATTCAAAAGTATCACCTATTTACTATTTGATTAAATAGATGCTCTTTGGTGGCCCTTTTTAACAATGCTATCTTACCAATGCTGATTATTTCCCTAGGTAGAGAATTGAAGATTCTGGGGATCGCAACTGGTAATGATCTTTCGCCATAGTAATTATTGAATTTAGGAATGATTAATTTCGCGTTTCTAACTTGCCGTGAATTATAAACGTTTTGGACTCTGAGCTTATAATCATCTCGGAAAAAATACTCAAGAATAAATCGATATTTAGTACTATATAATTTTACATAGACTAATATGTATTATTTTTCTTGATGTGTTGAATACGAAATACAACATTTTCGTCCAACACTCGTTTCGTTGTCCCACTGTGTGACCGCTTAGTGCGAAATTCATGTTAGGCCCGGCCTGAACGCTCAGTTGTAAGTCTTACGTCACAGTCATAAATTTATTTATTTTTAACATTGATTCATTAACATTTTTTATCATTTGATGGTGCCTTTGATTTAAATGTTTATTAGCGAACCTATTACTTTCGATTCTCTGAAATTATTTTTACGACGTTCATTGTGGCATGTCATGACGAAACACTGTAAGTAAAATGAGTATAATTTATAATCATTTTTTCAGAATTCTCGAGTCTTATTACCAAATCGCTCTAAAAGAGCTTTGAGCCTTAGCTTTTTAATTAATATTATTATTTTTTTTTTTTTAAAAGAAATCTATGCAATCTTATGATATTTGCACATATTTCAATTTGTAAATACTATTTTCAATAAAGCCTAAGCGGCTTGTGCTTGAAAATAGGAATCGAGTCGTGTCAAAGTGGGGATTCGAACCGACGATCTCTGGACTCAGAGACCGCGACGCTACCCACTGGGCCAACACCACCCGTTCAAATTGATAAGGAAAATCGATAATCTACAAAAATCGACGAGCTCTCATACAAAGAACGGGTTTTAGTCTAGTTTTAGATTCGGGGATTCCGTATTGGAATCTCTAGGTTCGAATCCCACTCCAGCACTACTTGTTTCTTGCTTTCTGGCACAGTGATTTCCGACTGTTTGAAAGCAGCCCGAAATTGAAATATTTACGTATATCATAAGAGCTCGTGTTTCTTTTTACTAAAAAAAATCATATATTTTTTAAAAGTATAAATCCCTATATTACCTACTCCAAGAAGTATAGCACTAGTGCAATGATTATATATTTATTTATTTACAGACAATTTATGTATACTTATTTAAGCGCACAAACCAACAAATCTACATGATGTATTGCAACTGTGACGCATATTATAATAATAACAATAATCGGTAAATTTTTAAAGATATTTTATCGATTCGCCTTATCACAACAGACACATACAGATTTAGACATTTTAGTGATTTGTGCCCCGGTAGATAATGTTTTACTGCCAGTCCAAGGTATCTCACATGAAATATGAATGTTAAATATCGTGCAAATAAATATTTCACGTTGACTCGAACTACGGGAATCGAACCCGCGACCTCGTGCACATTAACTAAACGTGCTACCACTATGCCAAGCGTAAGATTGATCATCTTCTTATCTTCTTCTTCATCAGCCATTGTTCACCCACTGCTGGGCATAGCCCTCCCTCGTGTTGGTCCACAGCTTTCTGTCCTGGGCCTCGAGCTGCCATCTGGATCCTGCAGTACTTTTTATATCGTCTTGGTGGTCTTGCTACTGGTCTCCTTTCAGCCCTAGGTCTCCAGTTAAGCAGGCGTTTCGTCCATCGGTCTCCGCTCTGGCGTGCCACATGTCCAGCCCATGTCACTTCAGCTGGGAGATAGCGATAGAGATATATAAAAAGTGCCAAGATTCACTGCATTTGGTGTTCCAATGCAGTGCCCTATGCACCATTAGATGCGGATACGGGAATAAGTAGTAGATATAGTTCGATTTTGCCTATTCTCAGTACAAATTTCTTTTATCTTCAACGTTCATTTATCTTCTACTTTTTGATCTACTTGAATAATATAATCCATTTTGTTAGGTATAAGATAAGTGTTTGATCAGAAACCAGATTAAAAACTGATTCAATTATCACCTTTATCGCAACTACTTGTAAATAATAAACTCGAGAAACTATCGTATCTGACATGGAATTGATTTCAGCTGATAATTACCCAATGCTTAGAAAAATTACCCAACTTATGAACAATTTTGTCATTCGTCTTTGTTATTTACTAAGTGTTTTTTAAGATGGTTTTTAGATAATAAATTTAATGTTTATGGTGGTACTTGCAACTCTTTAAAACGTTAAAAAACCCAAGGCTTCTTAATAGAATATTATATTTCTAGCGCAATATTTTGAAAATATATAAAAAATATTGCGCTACACTACACAAAAAAAGCATGAGAACCAATTATAGTTTTTCACATAGGCATAGTAAGAAAGAAAAAATAAATATCATATAACAACAGATAAGAGAGAAGGATGGGATAAGACGAAAAGGAGATGATAGGGATAGGGAAATAAGAAAAGCGGAGGACTGGCAATAGAAACATCCTTTTCAGTACCTATATAAAATTTCAAATAATTTTTAAAAAATGTCAGGGTGTGGGTACAATATTCATTGAATTTCGAATAACTTAGAAATATAAAATACTTTTTTAAATAGTTCTTAGATGGTGCTAAATTGAAGAAAAAAAAATTTTGGACTTCAGATTTAATGTTATGCAGTATGTTTTAAGTATAATTTCAATGCGTGGTTAGGGAGGAAACACGCAATAAAAATAATATCTACATATTGATTGAACACCAATTTTTCAAAATAAGGCTTTAAGAAGGGTACCAAGGTTAGAAACAAAATAGCTGAAGAAATATATATACAACTAACTGCTGTTAAACATCACTAAAAAGAATACTCCACGACGCGACTCGCGGCCGCTTCCCGTACAAATTTATTACTCGATTTTCTCCCTGTAATTTACATTAGAGCAGTGATTTTTTCAAACATTTTAGATATCGACATGTAGCTCAATCACAGATGATTGTCAACGTGCTTAAAAACGTGCTAAGCATTTGACCGATCACAATGAACATACGTTCATATCACGGTCGCGTTGCCAAGCACCATAGATGAAAGGCATACTTTCATAAATGTTTCGTTTTATAGCTTTCTCAAATTGATTTAAAGCAAATAAATGGCATGATAAATTGTGCACAAACAATTAAAACTCTATAAAACTAAATTATTTTATTTTACTTACAGTTTTGGCGTATTTTCCATATTTAAAGCGGTAATTAATAATCCCGATCGATAACTTTTAACGGATGTTCCATTGTGATCGCGAAAACGTTAAACATCGCTTATTAGCACGTCGATAGTCATCTGTGATTGAGCTACAGATGCGTGTTTGCATCGTCTTATTTAAAAAATGTTTTATTTGTTAAAGGAAATATATAAATGCTTAAAAAATAAGACGATGCAAACACGCATCTGGTCGATTTCTAAAAATGTTTTGAAAAAAATCATTACTCTAATGTTAAAATTAGAGCAATGAATTTGTAGTGTCTCGAGTCGATTACTGTAACGGCATATACGCCGGACTACCAATGAATAAAATGACTCGCCTGCAATCAGTATTGAACGCTGCAGCTAGACTTATTTTCGGAATTTCTAAGTTCGACCACATCACTCCACTGCTAAAGAAACTGCACCGGCTGCGCTTTCCACAAAGGGTAGAATACAAACTCTGTTGGCTAATGTACAAAGCCATGCATGATGCCGCTCCAGAGTATTTAAAAGGGCTTTGCATTCCAGATAAACTAGCTAAAAGACGTCTCACACTTCGATCAGCTACATCTACAGCTATAGGCTGGGTTTTAGTACCGATCCGTAATCAGCGCACAAAATTTGGAGAGCGCGCTTTTGCGGTTGCGGGCCCTGTGGCTTGGAATGCTCTCCCACCAGAAGTGCGCAACTGTGAGAGTGAAGTGATGTTTCGAAAGAAACTTTAGACTCATTTGTTCCCTTAATCTTTTGGTTAATTTTGATAATTGATGAGACTGATTTTAATTTATACAGTTTCTGATTTTATTTTTTATTAAAATTGGTGATACATTAGTTGGTAAATATCACTTCGAGCTTCGAGTTTATTTCCTCGTCATTATTTTTAATCTTTACGATTTGTATAATTGTGTAAAAAATAATTACTTCCAAGGTTATCTGTAAAGCATGTCTATAATAATAAAAAAAAAATATACAAGAATACAAGTAATGTAAAAAAGCACTGCGTCTATCAATAGCTTGCAGGATTGGTTTTTTATTTTATCCTTATATAGGATGTGCAGTATTAAAGCAATTTACTATTCAAAATAAATGTAAAAAATGTATTGATTACTGAACCATAATTACCTAATTATGTTTTTTGCTACGGGAAGAATTGAGTGGTTGTGATTTTTAACATAACCTAAGAACCATAGACATTTTTTTGCTCCATGTAGCGCTGAATAAATTACTCGGGACAATATTATATTATGTAAATATGTACAAGGTACTTACGCTCGTGTTCTTACTAGTTTTTTTATGCGAATAAATTTGTCGTGTCGACTATTTGTCCTGATAAATTTTGTGGACGCCGAGTAATTTATCAGCGACTAAGAACTAACTATATTTTTATTTTATTTTATTTTATTTTATTTTTTATTTTATTTATTATTTTATTTTATTTTATTTTTTTTTTTTTTATTTTTATTTTTTATTTTATTTTTTATTTATTTTATTTTATTTTATTTTATTTTATTTTTTTTTTTTATTTTATTTTATTTTATTTTATTTTATTTTATTTTTTTTATTTTATTTTATTTTATTTTATTTTATTTTATTTTATTTTATTTTATTTTATTTTATATTATTTTATTTATTTTTTTATTTATTTTATTCTATTTTATTTTTTTTGTTTTTTTTTTATTTTTATTTTTTTTATTTTTTTTTATTTTATTTGGAATACAAACGGCAAAACATAATATAATTAAAACTAATAATTAACAATAACATGCCTGCCATCCAATTAAATGTATCTGCAAGTAATTTTAAACAGTTATAAGAATCTACTTATAATGTAAATAAATATTTGATATCCATATCTGCCAATATACAGTAAAATGGCGCGACGCTTCACATGTGAACACTCTCTGTCATCCATTGAGAAAATTGCTAAGCGTTTTAGCAGAAACCTTTATGATTGCAAGTGAGATTCTTACCGAATTACCTACTAGGAAACGCCTGAAGATGAATCTTCAATTTGTTATGCTTATAACTTTTACCAGCTAATTTTTATAAACAACATTTTGAGTGTGTCCAAATACTTGTGGACAAAAACTGGATTTCACCCATTACGGGCTAATAATTACAATTTGACATCACAACAGAGACGAGAAATTTGGAAGGGAATATGGATATCTAGGCGTTTACAGGGATTATGACCTATTGGCTGGGTTAAGTGGCCACTTGATTTATTACAACATTCCCCATTTCACCTAGTATTTGATATCCATATAAATCAATCAATCTCCGGCGCTACAACGCCTCCAAGAAACGTCTCCACTCGCGTCTGTCTCCGGCTACTTCCTTCCAATTGCCAATTCCCAAGGATGCTGTGTTCCTCTCCACACAGTCCAACCACCTTAATTTAGGTCTCCCGATACTCCTCCGATCCATTGGTTTATTGATCAGGAGCATCTTAGGAGGTCGGATGTCCTTCATCCTTGCGACATGGCCAATTAAATTTAACATAATTTTCTTAATTAATACCTTATTATTTATGTATTTTTAAGCAAGCGAAAGCCTTGTTGGTACCACTCTAACATCGGCTCCAATAAATTGGTACTGCCGAACAAAGCTCGTATCGTGATGCAACACTTTGCGCATACAATTCGCCCAATACATGTACAGCACGGTGCTCACACATGGTGGAGGACGCATCACTCTATTAGCTTTGATGCGTTAATTGAAGATTTGTTTTTTTTTTTAATAATACGTTTTCACTTATTTGCAATCGTGGAGATATAATGATGACAGCCAATCATGATTGTTAATAGCGCCATTGAGTTGAAGATAAATAAGAACTGGTATATTTTTTTAATTTGATAACATTCATAATTCCATTAATTTTTCGTTAATAAAATGAAGAACGCGGAACTAGTATTAACTGAAATATTATTTACTACTAAGCCTTTTTCCATTTCACAAATTTTCTGTCTTAGAACTAAAACTCACAGTATCGGAAATAGAAGCATTGATCAAATTATATTTTACACCACCAAAAACTTCTCAGATGGGTACTACGAGATAAAATGAGGCAAAATTGTGATTTTTCTCAAGTATATATAATTTCCTCCGAATTAGGCCTTTTTCACTCCCGGACAGTAAAAGTGGTTAAAAAAATTTTAGTTGTCTGTAAAGTCGGTTTACGGACGATAATTTTACGTGATTACGTCATAAAAAACATTGATGAAAAATAGGATAATGAATTTAATTGAATTATTATTACTGAATTATCTTTTATGTATAATACAAAGCAGGAAAATTGAATTATTATTTTTTTTTACTCGTTAATTCAAATATTTGTTTACATTATACAAATGTATATTACAAGTAGCACAATGTGCTATTAACAATTTATTTACAACTGAATACAATGATGAAATGATGTTCAAGATCCTTGTATTAGAGATAGATGCGTCACAAACCGAACGCTAGACCGATTGCCTCTCTATCAAAAAAAATGAGTCATGCTTTTTTCAGCCGGCGTTCATCGATTTATTAGACGTTATCACGTCCCGGGGGGATGCACTATAGTGGCCTATGCGGACGACGCTCTTCTTTTATTGTCTGGTGACAGCAGACGGGAGATCGAAAGCAAAGGCAAATGTAGCTACTAACAGGGTTCTGGAACTAGAAATAGACTAACTTTCTCACCGCATAAGACCATGGGCCTAATGCTCAAGGGAAATCTGGACAGAGGGAGGAACCCCCGTAATAAGGAAGCGTTAGGTTCACCGACGTGGTGAAGTACCTGGGAGTATATGGATCGGGTCGGATCTTTCTTGGCGCACGCGAAATCTATATCGGCAAAGGCAAGCACACTGTTCATGAAGGTCCGACGCATTAGCGGCGCGACCTGGGGATTGAGAAGTGCGGCTGTCAGGGCGATATATAGAGCGACCTAAACTGACCTATGCGTCGCGTGTGTGGGTTTCACAAAGCCCACGCGGGAAATGTACCGAGAACCCTGCTGAGCTACAGAGACCGCCTTTACTGGCGCTGACTGGAGCCTACAGAACGGTTTCAAGCGCGGCTCTCCCTGTCCTTGCTGGGGAACTCCAGCAGACTTGGAGGTGGTGCAGTCTGAGGCGGCTAGGAGACTAAAAAAGGGAGAACAGGTAGTACAATTTGGGTTTAACCTTACATATGAGACCTGGCGACTCTCTCGGTGACCTGTTGGAGGCCCTGAGGGATTCTTGGGAAGAGTGGCTGGGACGTCGAGCGGAAAGGCCGCTGGACGTATCATTCTTCCGTCGTTATTACGTAGAAGAATGCTTACTCATGCTAAGCTAAATGGGTCATATGTAGTACAAAATGGTAACGGGGCACGGAGATTTAGGGGAAAGCTCCATGAGTTCACCCTTAGTGGCGGATCCTGGTTGTGCGTGCGGGGCACCTAACCAGACCGCAGAACACATTCTCATTGTCCTATACTGGAGGATTGCCGGGAGACCATGCTACGGCATGACCGAGGTTATGAGGCCGGCGTAATCCGGACTTCTTTGCAAACAGGGGTAATTTCGAGCAGCTTGCGCTGTTCGTGGATGCCTGGGTGCAGAGATGGGATATTCTCAGGGTGAAAACCCCCAGTAAAATGGAGCCTAAATACCAGGATTAAAAAGGTAGAAGTAGAGTCTGCTGATAGAACAATAGGTGGTGAAGGGACATGGACTGAACTGGCATTTGTGCACGTTTCGTTCCGTAAAAGGAAGTATCTAGAACTAATAGATTGCTTAGTGGGGTAGTCCCCGGGGAGACTTGGTGTGCCTTTGCACGGGCGGCCCGTCCCGGGCTGTTTGTTGTGCGTGCGTGGAGGTCTCAAATTATATCCCATCCCTCAACTCGGTTGTATTGTGTCTTTTGTAAGGATAGGATGGTCTTTGGATAGGTATTGTGATAAGGTACGGCAGGGGACGTATGAAATAGTGTCTGCCAGATAGGATGATAGGATGATGGTGTGAGATGCACACATGCGTTCTGTCCCCTCCCCTCTTTTCCCTAATCCCCCCTCCATTGAGACCCTGACCGCGGATGCACGGGTGGATGTCTGGGATGGGGGGCCTGGCGAGGCGGGATACTGGTCTCCACACGGTGGTTGTAATTACTAATAAATAATGATCGGGGTAGAAACTAACATCCCTGCCACTGTTAATTTGGGCCGACTTGGTTGGTTTGGGTGATGGAAACATGACAATTATAATACATAAGCCGAGACGGTGGTAGGGGTACAATGAAAGCATTTGTTCGCGTACATAATCGTAAATTCATCCGTATTTTTATCACACTAACAATAATTTAAAATCGCGGTTTAGCTTGTTGAAAAAATCGGTAGAGTTGGCTGGACTGAAAAAAGACTCAATAGTCTTTAAAGCAGTCTAGGGAAAGGGTGGGGCTTTCATTGTGTTCAAAAAAGACGTTATCACGTCAAAAATATAATAATGTAATAATTTTAATCAATATACAATAGTATTTTATTCAGGGAGAGATGTATATGTAAAAATAATTTTCCGTAGTGTTCGTTAATTTGAATTTTATTACAATTGGTGGCATTCCAAACACGAGGTTTTGCTTTCTGCAAGTCAAGTCCCGAAAAAGGAAAATAAGGATATTTTATTTTAAAAAAAAAAAAAATAAACAGTTAAAAAAAAAAAAAAATATTTTTTTTTTAAATCATTTGATCTATAGACGATGCTTATTGCTGTCTACTATCAGCAAAACATGGGATACCATATCTATGTATGTTAATAATTAAGCCATTTTCGTTGATACATACATTGTTTTTTTTTTGCAACGTCTATCAAAAATCATGTATCTAAAATACTATCGTTATTTTAAACAGAAGCAATACTTAATGCCAACCAAATAATTAGTCGAATAAATATAATATTTTGGATTGCTTTAAAGAGACTTTTTAAATTGGTTTTCATACACCGCGTAACAAAACTCGATGTACAAACGGAAAACCAGTGAATCTACATCATATTTGGAGTCGATTTTGTAATTATTAATTTTTTTATTTGACCCATCACAGTTTTCGAGAAAATTTACCCATGGATAAAGAAGTTTTGCAATTGTTTCCCGAGATATATCTTATTCGCACATATATCAAATATAATATAATATTTCATATTTATAAAAAATATATATATAAAAAACCGCATATTAATAAGAATTCATGCAATTTGACTTAATCTGCGGTAGGTACTTATGGACGCTTTTATCAGAAGAAAAAAAAAATAATTCATTTTTAGCTGGATTCAAAAGTCTCGACAAGCGCGTTTTCCCTATTTAAAATATTTGACGTACGGCCGCGATCAGCCGCGTTGATATCGCGTGCATCGGCCCGATCAGCCGCGATCGGCTTACACATTCGACTACGTACACTTCCGGGGTTGCCAGTCTCAATAGTGCATACGTGGCTAATCTTGGTGCATACATGGCTAATATTAGCCATTTGATGAATTTCAATATTTCCCACGTGTTGTGACGTCAGGAGCTCAATCCTTCCCCATGCGTTTATCAGACATCTATATTTGCATTTTTTTTGGATTTATATATATTATGAATAGTGAATTATCGCTTTGCTTCGCGTGCGATCTCTCTGCCATCTGCCGAGAAAAAAGAGACTTTTTAATTTTTTCATACACCGGCAGAATCCTAAATTCCGCGCCTATTGGATTTATCGTCAGTCAAGAAATAGTCGAATTATTGTTAAAGCAAGAGCAAACAAGGTTTTATGCTTTTTTCTGATAACGTTAACACTTTTTATCTTCCGTTTAGTCGTTATTAAATTCATTTTATTTCGCATTCTTTCATTGTTCAAGGATATCAGATAAGACAAGAAATTCAATGTTTAATTATGTTTATGTTTATGCCAAGATATATTTGATGAATTTCAATATTTCCCCACGTGTTGTGATAGTTTCATTTAAAAAATCGAGAGAACGGAAAAAAAAAATCAGAATTGGAATGTGTATTCATCAAATCCCCTAAATCACCCTTATTCGCTTTAAGACTTTATAAAACTGGGTCCTTTATTGAGTTGGCAATTGACTACTACTGCTCCGAAAGCCTTTGGCATTTTCCATCACAATTAGTGTCCTTCATTATTAAGTCTCTGGTAACTTCGTCCGAACGAGGATCGGAAAATGGAAGGACTTACCAGAGCTGGACTCAACAAGGGCGGGAAATGACGATGAAGGACCACCAGGAAGGGCGAAGTATCCTGGAATACTCTGGAAACACACCACGTCGAACTGGCGCGGCGGGACACAAACGAGGGGCAGCAGCACACTTTTACTCACTTTCACCGAGGGGGGTTTCGGGAATTGGTTTCTGGGAAGCTTGGAGATGGATGGCGAGTATAACGAGGGGATTTTGGTGAAAAGAACGAAGGAAGATCAGGTATTGGAGTTCACGAGAAGCATGGATGTTGCAGGGTCAGAGTAATGTTGCTGCGCTGAGCGGGTTTTCGAGACTGAAGTTGAGTTGGAAAACAGGTGACAAAACGGACTGGAATGTGGTGAAGGTAGGGAATAAATTTCGGAAGGAATTTGAACTACCTATCACCAGAGATTATCAATAATGGCCAAACAAATTACTGACTTCTAGTACTGCTACTTAATGTTAGTTACACAATTTAAAGCTCGTCTTCTTCGATGCGCTAAAGCCCTAATCGAGCTTTGGCTTCTTTGCAACTCCGCTGGTCTTCAGTCACCGTCTTCCAGTTTGCTACATGCAAGAGTTATGTGGACCACCTGATGAAATAGTGTCTGCTGATAGGATAATATGATGATGGTGTGAGATGCATAAATGCATTCTGTCCCCTCCCCTCTTTTCCTTAAACCCTCCTAAATTCATCCCTTCTCTTCCATGTCCCCCCTCCATTGAGACCCTGACTGACCGCGGATGCTCTGGTGGATGTCTGTATGTCAGTCTCCGTACGGGTGGTTGTAATTACTTAATAATATAATGATCGGGGTAGAAACTAGCGTTTCCCCACTACTGTTATTTTGGGCCGACTCTGGTTGGTTTGGGTTATGGAAACAATGACAATTGTAATACATAAGCTGAGACAGTGGTAGGGGCAATGAAAGCATTTGTTCGCGTACATAACGTAAATTCATCCGTATTATCACACGGACAATGCCAAAATCGCGGTATAACTTGTTGAAAAAATCGGTAGAGTTGTGCTGGTCTGAAAAAAGACTCAATAGTCTTGAAAACAGTCTAGGGAAAGGGTGGGGCATTTTTTTAAACATCCAGCCCATCTCAACTTGAGCTATCTTACTTGCGTCGAGATACTAGGGGTTTCATACATCATCATTTCATATACATAATATGCGCTTTTCTTCTGACTCACAATCCTAGGAATTAGGCTTCGATCGAATAGAACTCGATCTCTCCACTTGTCTCATTTCTTGATAGCTGCTACAGCATGCATTACCAATCAATGAATTGCTCAACAACGGTCCAGCTAGAGAGATCATAACATCAGGCATTTTTTTACTATGAATAGTGTAATATATTTTTCATCTTATGTAGCTATTGAGCCACGTTGAAATTATTTTTGATACGTAGATACATAGACGTTGTTTTTTTAACCTAAAATCTTAGCCAGTCACAATGTTGAAATATTATTGTTTCACAAGTTTTAACTTCAGATTTGAATTATTGTTTGTGCGTAGTTTTATTCTACCTAGATTTCGTTATCTTCAATTAGGTTTGTTTGTCTATTATTTCCTGAAGTTTCACTCTCAAATCTGGATGATATACCATCTTGTTTGCTGTGACGCTGATGTTTTCACCTGCCATATTTGCCTGCCGTAACACGCTCTGGGTAATCACTTCACCAAACAAACTGCTCACGGTCTCGCTGCAAAGAGCACTCCTTGAATTATTATCAATTAGTCTATTTGACCAGCGAGATTGGACGCGGCGCCCGTTTTTGAAAGATATATGAATCGTGATGTTTGCTCGCCTCGTTTTCGGTTTGCGTTCCTCGTCACGATGCCAGGTATCCAGTAGGTATCTACAAAGCTTTACCCTAGTTCTGTAGAGAAATAACTCGAAATAAAGGGGTTTTGAGTTAATGATGCCAGATTGTACAGAATCACTCCCTTTCCATATTTCATCATCATCATTTATTTATTTTATTTATTTATTCACGCCCATGGGGCTTTTACAGAACAAATATAAGTATAATTACCAAAGCGCTATTGAGGCGATTTCTCGCGAAAATAGCGCTTTATAAATCATCCTTAAATTAATAATAAATACATATTTTTTTTTTATTTTATTTGACTTTTTGTACAAATAGTTGTGTACATTGGCGGGTTTATTGCCCAAATTGGCAATTTCTTCCAACCAACCAATATAAGAACGTAGTGCGGGTATTTATCGTAAGCGCAATAACAGATCTTCAATTTTTTTTACCTTTTATCATTCATCGTAAGCGCAATAACAGATCTTCAATTTTTTTTACCTTTTATCATTCTCTTCCCTCCCCACTAGTACACACACACACACACTATCACACTCAATAAATACATACATAATATAATAAAGGTATTTTTATAATACATTACAATAGGGATATCAGACTGATCAATATGAATATCGGATACGTGTTTGAAAAAATAATTTACATTTACAAGTTATTAAGTAATTTACATACAAGTAGTGATGATTCCATGTTATTTTGTAATCATCGTAAATTTTTTATTAGATGCTTTGCATTTAGCTCTTAAATTTGAGAAGTTATTATAATCATCCTACCATATCCGCTCCCTATGTGGAGCATACTGCGATGCGAGTGATCGGCCTCCAGCTCCCGTGCATCCTCCCAAGTCAAATCCACGTCCCGCAGTTCCAACGCAAACTGCCGGTGGATTGTCAACAGTGGACGTCCAGGGCGCCGAGAACTTGATGCCTTGTAAGATAGGCAAGCATGGTTAAGGCTCTCGGGAGGCATACGTAGTACATGGCCTAGCCAGCCGTAACGCCTTCGCCGGATGATAGTAGATACCAAGGGTAGCTGTGTCCGTTGCCTCGCCTCTGTGATCCTTACAAAGTCAAACCACCGCACACCTGATCGATATTCTTCTAAGACACCTTATTCTCAAAACTCAGAAGTCTGCTATTTTGGGCCCTGGTTAGGTGCCATGATTCGCAGACATGTCAAAAGAGAAACATTTTTAACATACTTCTCTATTGATCTATTTAATATCCTACTCTTCACTAAAGCCTTTAGTAGGAGTGCGATCACTTTTCAATTGACTATTGTATATAAAACTTCCATATCAAAACGTCGTTAACCAATACGTGGTATTATGTGATATGTGGGTCGATAAATTACTAACATGTCTACTATAAAGTAATGGGTATTCGAAATATTTTTGGATTCTTATGACGAGTTGGTGATATATTTTCAATATTTCATGTGTTATGCCTTGGACTGGTACTGAAGCGTAAGACTGATCATTTATTCAGGAGACATTGCAATTGGTGTACCGATGCAGTGCCCTATGCACATTGGGTGCGGATAAGGGAAAGAAGTAGTAGATATTATTGATATCCCAACAGAGACAGAGAAACTCTGGAAACGAATGTGGATTATCTAGGCGTTTACAGGGCTTATGACATGTCATTGGCTGGGTTGATGTACTTCAACATTCCCCATTCCGCCCATCATCTGATAATAGTTTCTCTGCCTCTGTCTCTAAGCCGAGACGGTGGTAGGGGTACAATGAAAGCATTTGTTCGCGTACATAATCGTAAATTCATCCGTATTTTTATCACACTAACAATCTTAAAATCGCGGTTTAGTTTGTTGAAAAAATCGGTTGAGTTGGCTGGACTGAAAAAAGACTCAATAGTTTTTAAAGCAGTCTAGGGAAAGGGTGGGGCTTTCATTGTCTCTGTTGGGATATCAATAATATCTGATATCAGCCCAGAATGAGTATAATCCAGTAATTTGTCTACAAGTATTTGTATACATTCAAAATGTTGTTAAAAAGTAGTAGTAGTTTCATGAACGATTTTTCTCAAAATTAGGTGTTTTTAGTTATTTCTTTATGGAACTAGAGTATCGCTTGGTGTAACACATTTGGACGCAGGTATTCAGAGACTCTAAAGCGTCTCTTGTTGCCAACCAGACATTGCGAAATCAGTTTACCTTGAAATGTACCTTTTTCTGACGTAAAATGATAAGAATCTGCGTATTTGATGCCGTATTACATAAGTACAAACATTGTTGTCTGTAGTACACTTAGAACAAGAATTTTTCAAATCATTACTTGGGAGGGTCCGATGCCGGGTGTAAACTGTGCGCCTCTCGATTTAAGGTTAGACTATGGTGTTCTCTGCGTAATCTATACATGATGTGTGAAAGCTCTAAAAATAAAGAATCAATTTGGTTTATACTGCGGTCCTTTAATCTTCTTTTTGAATAGGATTCTTCCCGATAGCATGAATATCCTTGAAAACGTTATAAATATTTAAAGTATATTTTTACAATTCCAACGATATAAAACACAATGATAAAAAAATTTGGTTTCATTTATAAATTTATGTTTTAAAAACACGAAAATACGAATGATTTTTAACGCCCGTTATTGGCTAATGACGTCATTCCCGTCCACCGTGAAATTCATTCCGTAGTGAGCGCCTATATTGCTGTGACGTCACGCCGCATGCGCGCCAAATGGAGGATTTTGCGAGCGATTTGAAAAAGTGCTATTTCAAACCGCGCTAGAAAATTCATATGACGTCGTAAAAATAAAAAATAAATTCCCTTGATATTGTAATTTTTCAATCAATTTTTTGAAATAAAAAATAAAAAATCTGGAAGAACCCAACTGAGGGTAAAATTTGATGGAAAATACACCGTGTAACAAAACTCGATGTACAAGCGGGAAACCAGTGAATTTATAACGCCCGGGGATGATCGCGCAATCTTCCAACAGAAAGCCTCAGCGCTTCACCCGAAGGTCACTGGTTCATTGATTAAAGAATGAGAGATAATAAAGCAAATGTGCGCGTGGTCTCCGGTCGAAGATATAACCAAAAAGAGCACTCACCGGAACTGTCCTTCTGTAACAGGTATATAAATCGCCTCGCAGTCGCCGCCGCCGCTGGATTTTCACTACGAGCATATGGCACACACGGAACTGGAGGGGATCGCGATTGTTCTCAGATTTCACTGCTTTGGATGATAAAAATGGAGCGGAGTTGAGGTTATAAACAATACCAAACACTCGCGCTCGGTGGTCAATTTGTTACTAATTATTTTCGGTCGGCGCATGCGTGGTGCGCCGCCAATGGTGACAGGAACCAAAAAATCACGTTCCCGCCAAAGGCAAGCGTCTAATGGCCAAATCTATCAACCAAAAGACACACGACATATAAACAAAATAGAAAGAATATATTTTAAAACTTCCTATAAGAAAGTGGCGCAAACATTCCCCCGGCCTTGAAAGGAACGCCTTTCGAAAGAAAAAACAAAATAAATAAAAATTAACGAAACTGCGCTATCAAAGGAACAGCCTTATTGTGAAAAGATACATTAATAGTTATCTAAACCTAAATTAAACCTATATGAAGTTGTTATTGAAAATGGGCGGTGGTAAGATTAAAGGTAAAGTAAAGGATTAACGTGTAAAATATGGCGTGGATGAAAGCGATCCACTAGCTGTGCGGGCGTCAAGCCTCTTGATAGGCAGTCACTAGGGTTCTCCGTACCCTTGACGTGGAAAAAATAGCTGCTAGCTAGAATTTCATGCAATTGAGTTACACGGTTGGCTACAGAGGTTTGCCACCAGTAAGGAAACGAATGAATCCAGTGTGCCGCTGTTGAGTCCAAAAATGCTAATACTGAGCGTATTAGGAAATTAGACACGCATTTGACGAATTGAAACACACTTGACTTAAATAATTCAATGAGCTGTTGAGCTGCTTCAAGAGCTGAGTTTCGTTCATTGTAGAACTAAAGATATTATTCATATAAATATCTTGAGTGGCTATTTCTCTAGCGATAGGATACTTATTACCTCCATCGTTCACTAATTCTTGAATAGTGCGTAAGGCTAAAGAAGGGCTACATCGTAACCCAAAGGCAACTCGATTATATGGGTATACCCTCAATGGGTTTTGAAATTCGAATCTATAAAGTATTCGTTGGTAAGGACGGTCTTCCTCACGTATATGTATGCAAAGAAACATCTGCCGCACATCAGCCGTAATGGCTATTGGGAATAATCGCATGTTCAACAAAACACAAAATAAATCTGTCTGAAGACTAGGTCCTGCGTGAAGCACGTCGTTCAAGGAGAAACCACTAGTCGTTCTCGAACTGGCGTCTAGAACGGCTCTCAATTTAGTAGTAGCTTTTATCTTCACGACAGATAGCATGGTGTGAGATATAGTACTCACTTGCCGAATGTTCAATTTTGCAAAGGCACCTCAGATAAGTAATTTTTATTGAAGTGTTCCCTTTACAACTTCGTCGTACAGCAACTTCAATTTTGGCTGTGCCGCAATTTTCCTTTTTAGGGCTAAATGTTTACGTTCAGCCACATAGAAAGAATGGTCAAGATGGTTAGCGCTCATTGTAAAAGGAAGAGCTACTTGATAACTTCCATCTTCCTTCCGTTTTACCGGAGCGTTATGAATTTCCTCAGCTTGTTTGTCTTCGGCATTAAGAATGACGTCTTTACCTGAGTCTTCAATTTCACAAGCATCTTGAACTAAATCTTCTATGTCGTATGTTGAACAATATCCAACAGTTGAATTGAGAGATGTCGCAGAGGGAGCATCTCCTAGAATTATGTATCCTAATGCTGTTTGCAATGCATCAGGCAGTCCAGGATTATTTATAATTTTTCCTGGCATCAGTAACTTGGCGAAGAGTTTAACACCAATAAGAAGGTCTATTTGACCTGGGATACCCCATGTCTCATCTGCCAGTGGCACGCTATCAAATATATCCACTGATGGCAGATCCACAGGACATGTTGGCAATTTAGAAGTAATTTCGTCTAATACGAGTGCCGTGATAGTATATCGCGACCTATCCTCAAATCTTGATCTTATAGTCAGACTGACAAAACCTTTAACAGGTTGACTTGCTCCACCAATACCCTTACGACGACCGACGAAACAGAGCCGCGATTTGTAGATAAACCTAACAAGTGACTGCATTGAGAGGTTATGTAATGTTTTTGAGATCCAGGATCCAACAAGCATCTAATTACGATATCCTGACCGTTGCGACCGGCTACCAATACTTGCGCCGTCGCCAGTACTTCCGTTCTAGGCGAATTTGTACGACCCGTTGACATTACACACACGGGGGAGAATCCTCATCCGAGTTGTTCGCCGTATCAGTGCTGCCCTTACGGGATTCGTTCCTTTATCTGAGTTGCGTACTGTTACTGAATTGCACTTATTGGCATTATTAAAGTGCAGAAGCGTATGGTGGATGCCTTGGCACTTACGACAAGTGTTTTTTGATGGGCAACTTGATGATCTATGATTGCCATTGAGACAATTCGTACAACACTTATTGTCTTTTTACGTACCGAAACCTTTCGGTAGGCGCGAGGTTTAAAAATGCATTACAGCTAAAAAAGTTGCGTATGTTCACTACTCTGACACATAGAGCACGGAACTACCGTATGCTGGACTTGAGTGCTCACATACGCTCGCGGAGGTTTATAAGGAAATGATTGGGATTTACTACCCTTTCCGCCGCCCCCGCTCGTGCTTGTAAAAGTCACCGCTCGCTTTGTTCGATGTCCGATACAATATTTTAACTTGTGCTCGAACAAATCGAAGGAACTCATCATACGTAGGCATGCGTTCGCTGTCTCTTATGGACATTTCAAAACACCTGGCGGTGTCTGTCTGCGCCAGCAATTTAAGGCCTAGATGGATGAATATAAATTCACTTAGATTTTCAATTTTTAGCTGATTTACAGCCGAAATTTTAGCTGCAAAATTATCAATTAACTTTTCTATATTCTCAGCCGAAGGACCTTGGACAGGTTTTATGGAAAATAGTTGATTTAAATACGAGGTGGCCAGCGCCCTCTCGTCATGGTATTTGGATATTAAAGATTCCCAAACTACCCTATAATTTTCAGCTGCAGGAATAATACCTGCGCAAATAGATTTGGCCTTACCTGTCAAATGGCCAAATAAGTAGTGAACTCTTTCCGAGTCAGTTAAGTTTGGGTTTTCGTGTATGACACGTTTGAAGGTTTCTAGAAAAAACGGAAAATTATGTATTTCCCCATCAAATGAGGGAAGTTCAATTCTAGGAATCCTGATCGACTCTTCCTTAGGGCACGACTGGGGTTCCGAAGGTTTTACTCGATTCGCCCGGTTTGCCTATTGCATCGAGTCTCGCTTGCATATTCTTGACCATACAGTAAAGGTCATCGAATGCATTTAATGGTTGATAATTGACGCTGTATTCAGAATCTAACTCCAAATTAATAAATTCGTCTCATCCATTAATGAATAAAACTCGGATCTTAATGATTCAACCAACTGCCCTTGCGCTCGGAATTGCGTCATGACGGGTGGATCCGTGAATATTATCGGCAACATATCAAATATATTTTGCATTTTCTGAAAACACCGATCCCGCTTGGCTTCAACCATTTTTATTCGTCTAGCCGCCGCAGTAGCCATTATGCTAATAATATATATTCCTTATAAGACACAAATCTATATTATTTATCCGCTTATAACGCAAGGAAGTGTAATCATATAGGTATATACCTAATAATATATATTCTAGGCGTCAAAGTACCTAGATATTTCGATACTTTATCCGTACCTATCATAAAATGTCTGCTAACAAACAAATAACTTATGTATTGCTAAACAGTAATGAAAGTATCTACCTAATTTATTGACAGTCAGTAAATGCAATATACATGCCTATATTCAAACAAAGTATAACGAAAATTGACTTCAATAAAATAAGTATGTATTTCTATACATATGCCTCTAATTTAATAAGGCGAAAGTAGTAGGTAGGTACACGCAGCTTGTTGTATATGAGTAACAATTAATGTTTTATATGAAACGTCGTAATATTGTTTACATAAGGTAGACAACTAAATAAGTAGATATTCCCATAAATTACAAATATCTACTATAAGGAATCTGTTAATATTAATAACATAAATGTACCTAACAACGTCCTAACAATAATATATTATGTTAGTTGAACAAATAAGTAGCAGATATTTCAACAATTACAAATCTCTCTACTACAAAAAGTTCATTAGAAAATAAATAATTTATATTTCCTATTGTCTCTGATATCAATAATCATAAACGTTTATTATTAGGTACTCTAGGTTAATATTTTACGGCAGTGAATCCAATGATATTTCATTTATAATAGTAGTAGGTACATTACCTACCAGTTAAAGTAATAATTTAACAATAACCGGCTTCACGCATGAGCGCACTAAACTACCTACGAAATAATATCGCACCTTGCGGAGTAAATTATTATAAATGAAATAATGCTTATTATTTTATTTAATATTTCAATTAATAAGAAATATTAATATAAACCCTAATAATACAATAAGGCAGTTCCGATAATGAAAACACAGTTTGCAAATTACTCTTGAATCCGGTCGAATGGTCCAAAAAATGATTAGGCAATTTATAACGCCCGGGGATGATCGCGCAATCTTCCAACAGAAAGCCTCAGCGCTTCACCCGAAGGTCACTGGTTCAATGATTAAAGAAATGAGAGATAATAAAGCAAATGTGCGCGTGGTCTCCGGTCGAAGATATAACCAAAAAGAGCACTCACCGGAACTGTCCTTCTGTAACAGGTATATAAATCGCCTCGCAGTCGCCGCCGCCGCTGGATTTTCACTACGAGCATATGGCACACACGGAACTGGAGGGGATCGCGATTGTTCTCAGATTTCACTGCTTTGGATGATAAAAATGGAGCTGAGTTGAGGTTATAAACAATACCAAACACTCGCGCTCGGTGGTCAATTTGTTACTAATTATTTTCGGTCGGCGCATGCGTGGTGGTGCGCCGCCAATGGTGACAGGAACCAAAAAATCACGTTCCCGCCAAAGGCAAGCGTCTAATGGCCAAATCTATCAACCAAAAGACACACGACATATAAACAAAATAGAAAGAAGTATTCATCAATTGATCTGCTGGATTAAATATCTATCAAATTAAGTTAGGGTAGTCAAAAAACTCTTAGCCGATGAATTTTGTTAGTAAAGCATAAAGAAAAAAAGAAAAAAATACATATAGGTACTATTGCTACGAGAAACGTTTGCTGAAAAACAGACAGTACCGCTTTATTATTTGAAACTAAGTTGCATTGCTTCCACATAAATGATTATCTTTTGCTTTCCTCGCTGATTGGCGTAATGATCTTTAATCAAGGAGACGGATAAATTGGGTTCAGTAAAATTATTGACTTGAAAATCAAGGTCTCTGGTCTCTGGTACTAACTGTCACGTCTTGTCTAAGTAAAGAAACAAGTAGGATATGTCTAGTGCCTTGGATAGATGGAAGATCCTTAACAAAATAGGTATTCAAAACTTCGAGACGAATTTACTAGTAGGGGAGTATCTATGGAAACTTCTACTATCGATACTCATCTAGGGTCAATACACAACACTGACTTGTTCCAAAACTCGAGCACTCAAGGGGGTGAAACCCCCACCCATCCTGGGGGGGAACCTGGAATTTAAAGACTATGAAAATCTTTTCAGTCCAGCACAACTTCCTAGGGACGATTTAAAGCTAATACGCAAATTTAATAGAATCATGATTAACATGTAAAAACGGAAGAAAAGAAGGTTAAATACTCACCAAATGCTTCTCCTAGCCCTATCCGCTGTCCTAATGGCTCTATAAACACATACGTAGTATCAAAACCAATCAGGACTCGAAACGCCTTCGCCGATGACAGTAGATACCAAGGGTCGCTGTGTCCGCTGCCCACCACTGAGTTCCTGTACAAAAGCCAAACTATTGCATCACACCTAAATTCAGTCTCAAGACCCCTATTCTCAAACTCAGACGTTTTTTTTTTTTTTTGCCTAAAGTGGCTACGATTACGCGAGCATAGAGAAACAGGTGTGATGCATGGCGGAATTTGTTTTAAAAACTGAGAAAATAGCGGATCTCCAGAAATCTTTCGTACTGTTAAATACGGCGCCCGCTACTCCAAGCCGTAAACTGCCATTTTCATTCAGCCCCATGGGTCTGATCTCAAGATCTCGGTTAAAAAACTCAGTGTGATCTGCTGCTCTTGCGTAAAGCCTGCTTGCTCTCTGACTCTGATGTCAGACTGCTGAAAGTCAGAGCTCTCGCACTATCTGACTAAGTCTGCATGATCTACTTCATGTAAGCAGAACAGTATAATGAAAAGTCCGCTGCCTCACTCGTGTGAAATCTGACTGCTACTTAAAGTATTAACTGGACTCTTTCTGGCTACACGCTGTCTAATCTGAGAATCTTCTGAACCTCTGGAAAAGGAGTTATCTAGTGCAGTTCTCTCTCCTCTGGCAAACTCTGACTGAAGTCTGCTTCTGAGCTGGGTACTATCTGTCTGTCTCAACTCTGACCTGATAGATTCTGAGAAAGACGCTTCATCTCAGTAAAGACTCTGCTCTGAAATCAGGCCTGGTAAGATTCATGTCTGGGCTGTAAGCCCCTTGCGTGTACTGTGGAAAAAAAACTCTGTAACAACACTGAAATCTAGCTGTCTTGTAGTCAACTCTGTCTAAATGGATTCAAGCCAGATCTGACTCTCTATTGACTGCCATGATTCTTCGATAATTCTGGAACAACTACTCTGATGGCGTCTCCAGAAGATCATTGCTCTCGTGTCGTGCAAAGCAGGGGATCTGGGCATCTTGACTCGAGCTGTTACACACGACATGGGTTTTCATATTTCACATGACATTTTTATTCAACGTAAAATGGTTTTATCAGGTTTCACCGAGTTTTTTGGTCAACAGAATAAATATCTCACATCCATTATCTTGACACTTTAGCGCCGCTAACCGTATCTCTCGGCATAATTTAATCAGACATGAGTAGACTTAAGACTTTCAGCTGATAATGTCTACATTCAGTTATGATATCGCCCGGTCGAGTGTTCTGGGTAGCTAATTACAAGTACGGCGAAACTTGACTAATTGGTCGGGCTGGGTGTTAATTTTTAGCACTAATATACTCATTACTCATTAGCGAAAGAGATAATATTTAATTCGGACTGTCTATTTGTCTGTTTCTGAGCGAGCATTTAAATTTTATTAAAAAATGTGCTTAATGTCACCATATATCTACATAAAATAAATTATTTTTCACAGCTGCGAACTACATAATATACAGGGTGTAACAAAACTCGATGTACAATCGGGACACCAGTGAATTTACATCATATTTGGAGTCGATTTTGATTTTTTAAATTATTATTTGACCCTTAGTTTTCGAGAAAATTGAGTACGAAGTTGATTTTTTTTTAGATTTTTTTTTCAAATTGGTATCAATATCATGTATTTACTCAAATTAATACTATCCTTAAAGAAAATAAATTTTAAAAACACGTTTTAATAAGAATTTAAATTTGAGCAATTTTACTTTTTACATTGTTAGCTTTATTAACAATTTCCTGTGTGCAAACATACGATAATAACTTATATTTATATTGTATTGGCCGTCGATTCCATTCTATTTCGATTCTTCTGTAATATCTACACTTGACTCATTCTCAAAAACTTGTTTCCTGCTTTCCGACACAGTTATTTCCGACTATTTGGAAGCAGTCCCAAAACTGAAATATTTGAGTATATCATAAGAACTGAAATGTTTCTTTTTCTTTTAAAAAAAAAAAAAGAAGAACGTTCATAAATAAAACAATATGTAATTCTGAATTTGTGATCTTAACATATTCTAAACCTTGTTATCTTTTCCAATATCGATAAACTATCATTAGACCTATTCCAGATAAAATAAAATAATCTATCCACATTGAGCTGAAATTTCAGGATATTTATATAATGAATTCAAGTAATGAAAAATATTTGCGTTCGTGATATGTCTTCTACTTTCTCTTATCACACCCAATGGTGAATAGGGCACTGCATTGGTTGCACCAAGCCCAGTGAATCTTGATAGTTTATTACATGAAGGCAGATGATCAGTCTTACGCTTCATCTCCAGTCCTAGGTATCACATAACTCACGATGAAAATATACATATTTAAAGAAGGATGAAAGTAGACTTAATGCTGTTGAAATACGATCTATGTGTGGTAAGACTATATGTATGATAGGTGTACAAATGTCCAAATTAGAGCAGAGTGCAAGGCTGAGATAAGCATTATCGACAAAATTAAGAAAGGGCTTTTACGATGGTTTGGTCATGTGGATCGAATTAGTGATTTATTTAGTTATTTTTTGCAAGTGTGCCTGGATGTAGAGGCCGCGGAAGGCCGAGAAAGACATGACCAAGTACTTGAAATTGGACATGTGAAAAGTCGTAATAATCGGCGTATGTGCATGAGAAGATGTATGAATGTAGAGGAAGCAAAGGAAGCCTGTCAGGACAGAGTGGTATGGCGTTCTATCCTCTCTTCCTACCCCTACGGGGAAATGGCGTGATGGTTAGTTAGTTAGTTATTTATCTTATCTTTTGGCAGACTGAAGAATTTTCTGAGCAAGAAACTGTACAGTTTTCGGTCCCGTATAAAACGAGCATTAGATGTTTAAAGACAACAGCCTCCGGGCAAGACCTATTGACGAGTGTAATGAAAAGTAACAAAACCTTGAAGCAACGCCAAACTTATTAGATAATAATTATTATTTATTTGTATCCTTTATTGTGTTTATACAACTAAAAAAGTTAATCTACCATTAATTTTTATCGCGTTTGCCTTTTTAAGAGTAATGCGCACTTTATACGAGACAGAAAACTGAACAGTCTGTCAAAAGACACGCTAAATATGTTTATTTTTAAAGCGCGATCATAAGTTATTATCGTATGTTTGCACACAGAAAAATGTTAATATAGGTAATGATGTAAATATGTTTATAGGTTTTTTACGTTTTTCAAAGCATTCAATGTATCACTTAAACGTTTACATAAAAAGCATTGACTGTCAGGTCAGCCAAACGTCGCGCGGACCATTCAATATATCCATACAGTTTTCGCTTTATACGGACAGGACAGTTTGCAGACTGCACAAGAAACTGTACAGTTTTCTGTCCCGTATAAAGTACCACGAATAAGTGCTAAGTGGCTTTATTAAAAAATACAAGTAGGCAGCGTAGGTATCTTTGGTAGGCGAAAAAATATTGTAATTGTTACTGCATTACTGCGTAAAATATTTTTTAAATTATTTTTTACGGTCGTAAAATCCATAAAATACACACAGAACACAGAGGTTAGGCAACGAGCCCGATGAAAGCCACACCCTTTCCCTAGACTGTTTTTAAAGACTATTGAGTCTTTTTTTCAGACCAGCACAACTCTACCGATTTTTTCAACAAGCTTAACCGCGATTTTAAGATTGTCAGTTCGATAAAAGTTCGAATGAATTAACGTGATGTACGCGAACATATGATTTCATTGCCCCTACCCTTAGAGTAATGACGCGCAGGCTATAGAGGGGCCCTAACGGTCAAAAACCATTATATGATTGTCAAACACGAAGTTGGCTATAGTTTGCAGCAAAACAAATGCCAATGTTTTACAAATGCCTAATGCGGCCTTGGCATATCGACAGTAATCAACTGTCACTATCAACAGTAAACATACTTTAATTTACAAATTGATCACCTAAATTAAGAAAAACTGGTAAATAATGTAAATATGTTGATAAAAGGAAAGTTTTTATACAAATAATACCCATGTTAGGACAATATATGCCAAAATCAATGTAAATCAAAATAATTATTTGTCGAAATCAATTACCGGTGTCAGTTACCCGCCAGCAGAGTGAAGTTGTCGCTAACCAAAAATTTGCAACGCTTTCGCTCTATGGGAAACGGCGAAAGGGCCTCTCTATAGCCTGCGCGTCATTACTCTAAGCCCCTACCACTGTCTCGGCTTATGTATAATAATTGTCATTATTCTCATCACCCAATCCAACCAGAGTCGGCCCAAATTAACAGTGGTATGGAAACGTTAGTTACTACTCCGATCATTATTTATTAGTAATTACTACCACCCATGTGCAGACCGGCATACTGCCTCGCCAGGCCCCCCACTTCAGACATCCACCCAAGCATCCGCAGTCCCAGCAATCTTCGGTTTACAACGAAAGAACTTCGTTTGACTGGGCTCCCGAGAGCTTTAAGCTTGTCTCAAGCTATCAGGTTTTCAGCTAGTATGTCCGCTTTGATAATCCGTACGGGGCTTAGACCTGACGTAAACTTTTACACAGCAATTAGTTAGATCCAATTACGTATTTTTAACATGAAATATATATCGACGCCTCCTACGTATAAATATCGTAAACCCACAAAATGCGATTTTACAGGAGGAGCATTTGAAAATATTTTCGTTCATATGCATTTTTTAATTTTTTTTAATTTTTTTTTTTAAATAAACATTTGAGCTCTATATGATATACTTAAATATTTCAATTTCGGGACTGCTTTCAAATAGTCGGAAATAACTGTGCCAGAAAGCAGGAAACAAGTTGTGGTGGAGTGGGATTCGAACCTAGAGATTCTAATCCGGAATCCTCGAATCTACCACTAGACCACAACCCGGTTCAATTGGTTGTAGATACGACAAATTACGCCCCAAAAAAGCCCTTATTATTGGCAAAATATTTTTTTTGTTTTGGTAAAATTAAAGATATAGTTCAATACAGACGAAATCCACCAAAAACTCAAAATCGTCAAAACTCAAACTCAATTATACGTAGGAGGCGTCGATATATATAGTGCTTATCAAAAGAGCTAAATTTGGCAGTGCATAATGGAGTTCTGGTACCAAACCCTTATGTACGGAAGCGAAGTATGGAGTTTGAAAAAATAAGGATGAAAGTAGATTGAATGCAGTTGAAATGCGATCTCTCGTGCGAATTTGTGGTAAAAACTATGTATGATAGGTGCACTAATGTTGTAATTAGAGCAGCATGCAAGGCTGAGATAAGCATTTATCGACAAAATTAAGAAAGGTCTTTTACGTTGGTTCGGTCATGTAGAGCGAATGGATGATGAAAGAACGGCTAAAAAAATATATGATGCGACCGTCCCTGGATGTAGAAGTCGAGGAAGGCCGAGAAAGACATGGCATGATCAAGTAAAACAAGTGCTTGAAAGTCGGCATGTAAGAAGTCGGAATAATCGACGTGCGTGCATGAGAAGATGTATGAATGTGGAGGAAGCAAGAGAAGTATGCCAAGACATTAGTAATGTGGAGTTCTATCCTCTCGTGATGGTTTAGTTAGTTTGTTGGTTAAATATATATATATATATATTTACCGTTTGCGTACAAACCTACTAAAAATTAATACAGTTTCGAATCTGCTTACCTAAATATCATACATTTTATGTAAACAAAACAATTATATACTTGAGAATTTTAACGTGATTAAGTAAATTACGCTATTAAGTTTGTTGTCTGTGCTTCAACATTGAATAAGTATAATTAGGAACTAAAGTAAACATTACAAATATTTAATATGTATTGAATGAACCAACTGTGTACCCACCTACCCATGCAGGAACAGAAATTAAATAAGAATATTTATCTACCCTATGAAATAAATGACAAATTATTATCAGAGAAATTTTATTTCTTATTACATCATGTCTAAAATTAAACACACGTCAATTTTATTTGGTTTTATTTCCTTATTTATTAATTATTTTGCATTTTATAAAAAATATTATGATAATATTCACTGGGGTATACATTTCGGTTAGGGCATATATGAACCTTAGAATTTTTTGGAATAAACGTTGATATATTAATAACAACAACATTTTGAATGTAGTACAAATACTTTGTAGACAAATTACTGGATTATACCCGTGCTGGGCATGATATCAGATTCCATTGATTGATAACCCAAAGAAGACAGAGTATAACTCTGGAAACGAATGTGGGTTATCTAGGCTTTACAGGGCTATTGACACTGTCATTGGCTGGGTTAAGTGGAACACTTGATATTACAACATTCCCCCATTCCGAACATATTCTGACAAACGATGTTATGTTCAAATATTTTTGAAAACCCCAGATGTATATATGTTTAGTATGATACAAACACTTGTTGGATTATGTACATTAAGCATCATGATGCCCACTCCAGACGCATTTTTACAAGATGTGGTGCACTTTTAAGATGAAACTAACTGAGAGATTGTCTCCCAAATCGATCAGCTACATTTACCTATTCTATAGGCAGGTTTTAGTACAGATCCGTAATTCAGCGCAAATATTAAGACAGAGCGCGCTTTTGCGGTTTGCGGGCCCATTGGCTGGAATCTATCTCCACCAGTGCGCAAAGTGCGCAACTGTGAGAGTGAAGTGATGTTTCGAAAGAAACTTTAAGACCTATAATGTTCTCAAAATCTTTTGATTAATTTTGATAATGGTATTTTCTACTCAGTAAATTGAGTTTTCACTCACTTTAAAATCCCCGAGCCGTAAAATTCAATATTTAAAGCGCCCTTGAGTATAATTATACGAATAACGGCGCTATAAATAAATTATCCATAATAATAATAATAATGTCTGATAACAAGCAGTGAACAAAGTGGCCTCTTAGACTGAGTTTTAATGTTATAGATAATATCGCTATGGAACACTCATTTTTATATCCATTTTTTAACAATTGTTCAAACCCCTGAAATAAAAACAAGCTTACGATCATTTAAAACGAACATTAAAAAGTATACAGTTTCTTGAGCAGTCAGCAATCTCGTATTTTTTTCATAAAGCGAAAAATTGTGGGCAATATTGAATTGTGCGCTTTTTCGACGATTTGGCTGACCTGACCAGTTACAGTTTTTTCAAGTAAACGATTAAGTAGATTTGTATATATATCGAATGCTTTAAAAATCGTTTAAAACGTAATAAACATTCTAAATATTTACATTTTTTAGACATCGCGGATGATGACGGTGATGATGTCTGGGATTTGGGCCTTTGGCTATATGGGATAGCCGGTCTGCCACACCGTGGTTTTTAATTACAATAAAATAATGATCGGGGTAGAAAATCTAACATCCCTACCACTGTTAATTTGGGCCGACTACTGGTTTGGTTTGGGTGATGGAAACAATGAAATTCAATATAATACATAAGAAGAACGGTATTACAATGAAAGCATTTGTTCGCGTACATAATCGTAAATTCATCCGTATTTTTATCACACTAAACAATCTTAAAATCGCGGTTAGCTTGTTGAAAAAATCGGTATAGTTGGCTGGACTGAAAAAAGACTCATAGTCTTTAAAAGCAGTCTAGGGAATGGGTGGGGCTTTCATTTGTAAAGCATGTATAGTTTATATTACCTATTTTAACATATATTAACTAGGTTTCCTGATCCAAAACATTTATCGTAACTGTAAATTGATTTCGTACGATACAAATTAGCAGTTATAATGTCTTTAAACAGCGTTAAATTTTCTGACAAAAAGCGATTAGTGCATTGTTTTTTGTATTTAAAATGTTATCTGAAGTTTATTTACCTTTGTAAATGTACCGCGGTTAAAGCTTTTCGCATCGAAACTCCACCTTAAGGTTCAACTAACTACTAATATATATATTATTAAACTTATACAAATACAGTTTAATTTATCTTTTACGTCATGTGTTAAAAAGAATTATTCGACAAAATTATTTGGGCTACACGAACATCATTTTTTGTGACATGGTTAACGAATGAACATTTCCGTTTTATACACTAAAAGAAAATTAAATGCATATTTGCATGATGTAAAATTCAAAACTTTTTGCACTTGATAGTACATTGAGACGTATATAAAGTATTTAATAGTAATTAAATTAGTTATAGAATCATTTTGAAAAGAAACGGTAAATATCGCAATGTGCTTTGAGATATCGTATTGTAAAATCCGAGAAATCATAAGGGTAGTCTATCAAACTAACTTGTTTATTTTGTCGTTCTAATTATATCTTTATTACCCCTACCGTCACGTTTTTCGCATAAGTTGATGGTTAAATTACTGGCATTTATGTGAGCGTTTAGATTCACTTTAATTATCGTTACTGTAACTCAAAGATTATCATACTACGTGAAAAATTTTCTGTATACAGCTAAGAATCTAAATTGTAATATTAAATTTTAAATTGAATGCGATTCCGTAATATGGCGGTAAGTAATAAAATTTTCAAATATTGAAATAAAACTGCAGCAACATCGTTAAGGGTATTCTTAGTATTAATTTATGCGTAATAAAGAGGTAATTTTTAAAAATAATGTTATTTTTATATGAATTAATTCGTGTCGATTATATTAGAAAACATTGGTTGATTAAAAACTGATTCTAAAATCCTTGAATAAGCGAACAAAGTACTACTAATACACTTTCCCTTATCTTGCAGGCAAATGGTGCATAAGGACGCGATATCGGTACACCAAATGCAAATATCTGAACATTTTATTCCAAACATTAGGCAGGATGATCATCTTACGCTTCAGTACTCATTCCATGTAGTTCACGGAAATCACATTTGTAAGTTATTTAATTTATAATATTTTTTCATTCAAATCGTACATTCCTTTGTTTATATACGCCATGTCCTTATAGATGAAACACAAAAATGTCTTTTGTATGAATAGGAAACAAACATTAAAAACATAATTAATAATATTTGAAAAAGTATTTAAACAAATAAAGACTTATTATGTAGACACTAATCGTTTTATCTTTCTCTGAATTTCTACCATTCAACTAGAATGCTTGTAATGCATTCCTTGTTGAATTTAATGCTATATTTTTTTTTTTTACTCGATAAATGTACACTTAATTTATTTATATTCCATTCGTTTATGGCCATCGTTCATTTTGATTAATCTAATTAAAATTTTTTTTCCTTTGAAATCTGTTGATAGTCATAATCTTCAATACCAGTCTGGTACTCGGTATGATTATGAATATGAAAATAACATGTAATTAAATAAACTGTCATTAGTTGTGGTTTAATAATCCACGTTAGGACTAAACATGACATATTAATTTTACAAATTAATTCCTAATTAATATTTCATGAATAGAATTGGACATAACGATGTTCTGAAGCGTAAGACTTGAATCAATTTAGGGTTTAATGTAATTAAAATAGCAATATACATTCAACTTGGTGTGTGCCGATGCAGTGCCCTATGGCACCGCGTGCCTGTGATTGTATTAATATTCTTTATTTAGGTGAAAGGTGCATTTTTTGAATGCAAACCTTAGTTTCTAATGTTCTATCCGTTTAATGGTGGCATTATAGTATACTAGCTTATGTCATGTCCGTCTTTTTCTTTATTTCATAAATTCTTGTAGCTGCAAATAAAAAATATTAAATAGTTTTAAATGAACATTTGCTTTTAAAAAAAATACTAGTAAAACAAATTGGTATATTAAATTACGTACGACTTGGGCTATATCAGGATATTATAATGTATCTCAACAGAGACTGAGAAACTCTGGAAAATAATGTGGGGATCTCTAGTGCGTTTACAGGCTTATGACCTTTGTTGGCATGTAATAGTGCCACTTGGATGTATTTAGAATTTTCCCCAATCCGCCCATTCTCTGACATCCAGATAGATTGCTAGAGTTAGATTGTCCCAAAAAATTCTTAACTATATAGTCAACATTCAAGTGAATCAAAAAACAAAGTGATTTTTATTTTATTTTAAAAAGTTTACAATGATTTACAAAGTTAATGGTGATAATTATATAATTTAAAAAAAAATAATGTTGTAAATACATCAAGTGGCCACTTAACCCAGCCAATGACAGGTCATAAGCCCTGTAAACGCCTAGATAACCCCACATTCGTTTCAGAGT
The DNA here is from genome assembly GCA_022494985.1 of Micrasema minimum. NCBI lineage: Eukaryota > Metazoa > Arthropoda > Insecta > Trichoptera > Brachycentridae > Micrasema > Micrasema minimum. Next base: position 9,712 of record JAGVSP010002200.1, on the reverse strand, counting down.
TTCTCGGTCTCTGTTGAGATATCAATAATATCTAAATAGTTTAAATTCAACTACCAACTTCTTACAGGTTTCATTGTGTTCTTTTAAAAGGCTGATAATAATTATTTTTAAGAAAAGTGATCTAATAGTGATTTAAAAAGTGACAGTAAAAACAGTATAAACGTTATTTCTTCTTCGTATTAAATTTTCAACCCGAAGAGCGATGGAGGCTAATCGTCACCCAGATTAATATAAACTTAAATTTCCGCCAAGAGCGGGAAAAAATCAATTATTAGTTACTGAAATCCAATTTTCAACCTGGAAATTTTGAATGAACTTCTTCTCAGGGGAAATTTCCAACTCTCGTCGCCAATGTCACGAATCTGAAGCGAATTTAGGATCAGTGACGAAGATATTTGCTTGCAAAAGAGTACCCCGATGAAGAATTTTGAAAACTTTCCATTTGAGTTAAAAATAAAATAATATATTATCCAGTGAATTTTCAACCAAGGAGATTATCGACTCTGGAATATTTGAAATAATAAGTTCCAACCATAAGAAAACAAGCTCAAATTTTTAACCTGGAGACAATATTGTACATAATATAAATCTAACCTTTGGATAATTTTGTAATATTTCCGAAGACAATGTTAGATACTTTGTGAGATTTTTACCTGGAAATAATTGAGTCAAATTCCCAACCTGGATATAATCTGTTTAATTTGCAACGAACATTGAAGAACGTTAGCCCGTGATTGAAAATTTCAACCCGGCAAACAATTTTGATGAATATCTAACAATTTGATGAAAAATTTGAGCGCTTTCGACTTGAAAACTGTTGAGTGAAATTTCCAACCTGTCAATTTTCTGATCTGAAAACATTTAAGTGAAAATTCAAACCTGGAGACAATTCATTTTACTTCCAACCTGGAGACAGTCCATTTCACTTCAAACCTGGAGACAGTTCATTTCACTTCCAACCTTGTGAGTGTCTCGGGGTTGGGAGCTCCGTGGGGGTAGCGGCCTCGCGATTTTCGCTACACGCAACTTCACCGGGTGCGGCGCCGCCCCGCGCCTGCCCCCTGCCAACATTCCCTCCATCAGCATGACGAAGGGGCCGCGGAAGGTGAAACTAGTCATCGTGGTGAACAATAAAAAGGAGTAAGTTATTTTTATTGTAATTACACAAAAACAAAAAAATAATAATTAAGAAATATACAGGGTCAGTTAACAAAAAAAAACCCTGAATTCAGTATCGTTAATTGAACCCATTTCAATAAAAATACATGTCCTTTCTCAAATAAAAAAAAAGAAAAGTGCACCCAAATAATTCCTCAGAAATAGTAAAGACTTGGTCACCGTCCGCCCGGTACTGCACGAGCGGCGAGCGCAACCCCCCCGCGCGCACTCCCCCGTCGCATTAACCCTTACGTGCCGCGCATGAACAACAACAGCTGTGAATAGGATGAACGTAATTTGTAAAAATTACAGGAATAAAAATAATAAATCGTAAAAATAAAAAGTACATGTTTTTTTATTGAAATGGGTTCTATTAACGATACTGAATTCAGGTTTTTTTTTTGTTAACTGACTAAAAAAATAACCCTGTATATGATGCGACTGTGCCTGGATGTAGAAGTCGAGGAAGGCCGAGAAAGACATGGCATGATCAAGTAAAACAAGTGCTTGAGAGTTGTGGCATGTAAGAAGTCGGAATAATCGACGTGTGTGCATGAGAAGATGTACGAATGTGGAGGAAGCAAGAGAAGTATGCCAGGACAGAGTGTTGTGGCGTTCTATCCTCTCTGCCTGCCCCTTCGGGGAAATGGCGTGATGGTTAGTTGGTTAGTTAGTTCAAAACACTTTTAAACAAAATTTAGCAAAATTGTACCTATTGACATTGAAATTATTATCAACGATAAGAACACTTGCTAAAGAAGGCTGAAAAAAAGTTGTAAGAATCCTCCAATTTTCTATTTTTCCAAATTCCCCTATTCGGTGAAATTTTCCAACTCGCGTACAATTTTTATACTTTTTTAAACCGTGGTCAACTACAAAATGGAATTTTTTAAATATTTGTTTATATTTCATCGGAAAATATACATTGTTTAGAATAATTCTGATATTTCAGAGATGGAAATTTTCCAAACTAGAAACAATTACAAATGATTGAGCGGAATTTATATAAAACCTGTAAATGATTTTTTTAAATTATACTTTCAACCAGAAAACATACAGCTATTTTATAATGAATTTATACCTAATTACAATAATTAACAATAACAATAAATTAACTTTTTAAAATAACTTTTTGATATAAAGTAAAATTTAATCTCCGATTAGGTGAAATTTCCAACCGACATCGACAGACAATTTTTAATCAATTTCCAACCTTTAGATAGTTGTCAGATTATTAACCTGGAAATAAATAGAATGAAATTTGTTACAAACAATTGAAAGGAATTACTCGTATTTCGAAGATGATTTCAAATGCATTTTGAACTTTCACATATTTATATTAATCGAAATTCGTCTAATTTCCGAACCGCATACAATTTTAATAATTTTTTTAACTTGAAATAATTTCCAAAATATCTGAACCAGAAACAGTTGAGTTCAATTTCCAACCCGATTAATTTCCATTTCCAATTTTCCATTTCCATTTATTTTCCTTTTTTCGAATAACGAGAATATGAATGCTTTTATCGTGGTTTTATCGTTCTAACCTTTCTCGCCTACTTCCGTTTTTGTCGACTCTAGTGCAGGTACCCCTAACTATTTATATCAATAATTTTAATAATTTAAAATTGCCCTTGAAATAAATGTAGCTTTCTGGGATTACAGAATCGCAGCTCTGGGCAGATAGTAGGTACTAATGCATAATAATACCGTGAAGATAAAATAATTAAATGCAAAAATTATACAGTTTCTAGGATAGCGATTAGAAGTTAGATTCTACAGTTACTTTACGTCATAGTCAAACCAAAAACCGAATTTCTGCATAAAAACTTAATACATATTTAAAATACACTACATGCGGTTATCTGCGTAAACTTATTACAAAACTTTTATTTTTCACAGGAAAATCAATAATTCTTTTTATCGACCATGTAAGATAACTTCGTAGAATCTCACTTGTAATCGCTACCTATGTAATCTTCAGCGACATTACTGATTATCTGATAATAAGGTAGCCGGTACTCGGCACTTGCAGCTGTCCCAGATAAAAACGCAATAACCCGCATCATTACAAACTCGCTTTTATTTTTATTTAAACTTTTTTTCCGGTTTAAAAAAAAAAGTACAGGGGCATGTTTATTCCCATGTATCAATACCCTCCAATCAACCATTTTCTCTTCCTATGTTAATTATATACATGGTGTAACAAAACTAGTAGTACAACCCGAAAACTGGTGAATCTACATCGTATTTAGAGACGATTGTGTAATGACTTTTTAATCTGAGCTAAAAAAATTTTTTTTTCCTTCTCACAAAAGTTTTCATAAATTTGGCAGATTAAGTAAAATTGCTCAAATTTCTTATTTAAACGTGTTTTTTTTTTTGTTTTTTGTATGTATAGTATTAATTTGACTAAATACATGATATTTAAATGACAATTTGCAAAAAAAATCGAAAAAAAAAAAACTTCGAACTCAATTTTCTCGAAAACTAAGGGTTAAGTAAAAATAAAAAATATTCTACAAAATCGACATAAAGTTTGGAATATTTGTTGGTTTCTGTGATTATACTTACAACCACTTACAACCACGTGCATAGTAACTAATAAAACTACTCCATTCACGTAATTCCTTAAGATTACAATTTACAATGGCCTTGCCCATGTGTATGTGAGCGCACATGAGTGTGTGTGCTAATATATGAAGTATAATATATGCGAATGAGGCAACAATTGGCGGGTAGGTAATTATTAAGTCTCGTTAATCAAGGGCCAGTTGTAGAATCATCGTTTGTAACGTTTAATGTAAATCTTAATTCTGCACCCAATCACATATTTATTTATGCATCCAATAGTGCATAAATAAATAAGTAAACGCTTGGATATCCATATTTCTGAATTTGAAAAAATCAACTTCATCTGTATCCGATATTAAAATCAATTTTCTTTTAGACACTTTAGTTTTTTTGCTCTATAGGGACGTCATTGTTGTAAAAGCACTATCTGCCCTCCCAATCTAATAGCTGTGAGTAAGTTTCGTAGTTTTTACCCAATCACTTCACTCTGCGCACGAGAAAATGTATGAATATAGAGGAAGCAAAGGAAGTCTGTCAGAACAGAGTGGTATGGCATTATATCCTCTCTGCCTACCCCTACGGGGAAATGGCGTGATGGTTACTCTGTTTCTGGTTGGTTGGAAGATATTTTTGCATTTTAGCAATAAACCCGCCATTGGACGCCATTGTACAGAAAGTTTAAAAATAAATAAATAAATTTTAAAAAATGTTCGATGGCACCGCATACATTTTTACATACATTTTTTACGCCGTCAATTTTATACAAGATTCAATTTTTTTTTTCGGGTAAATCCCTCCACATTATAATTATTATAGTCCGACCTCCTCGTATATAAATACCTCATTTTGTGTGCTCTCGTCAACTTCACTCCATGCCATAAATATAGGGCAAAACATGTTTTCTTAGTGGTTGGTACGTTGGTGAGCTGTGTCGGGTTCGACTACCCATCAGCGTACTTGATACAGATTTATCTCGTGTCTCACCCTCCGCAAGGATCACCTCGTAAGAATGATTCTCACTTCTCGGTCACGAATGATAAATCTCTATGCTAAAGAGGATGTAAGGTGCACAGAAAGAAATAAGAGGTAATTTGGCACTATAATGAATCACAATAATAAACTTAACTACTTAAAACTACTAGGCATTCAAGATGCTTAAAAATTAACAAAAAAATATAAATTATCAAAAATCGTGAAAATGGATGGATGAATCGGCAAATTCTCCGAGCAAGAAGTGCGTGCCGTCGGAAACGTAGTTCAAGAGTTTCTCGAAGCGCTTTTGGCCTTGAATATCCTTGAAAACGTTATAAATATTTAAAGTATATTCTTACAATTCCAACGATATAAAACACAATGATCAAAAACGTTGTTTTCATTTATAAATTTATGTTTTAAAAACACGAAATTACGAGTGACTTTTAACGCCCGTTATTGGCTAATGACGTCATACCCGTTTATTATGAAAGGCGGGAAATTCATTACGAAGTCAGCGCCCATATTGATGTGACGTCACACCGCACGCGCGCCAAATGGAGGATTTTGCGAGCGATTTGAAAAAGCGCTATTTCAAACCGAGCTAGAAAATTCATATGACATCATAAAAAATTTAAAAAACAAATTCCTTGATATTGTTATTTTTCAATCAATTTTTGAAATAAATATAAATCGGAAAGAACCCAATTGTTTTAAAATCGATCGGGATAATACGGATAAAGTCATATCTAGTTAAAAACGGATAATAAAAGTGTTGTTACGGATTCCTTATAAAATACCTAAACAGCGAACTGAATGCTTCTTACATAAATTTTACAATATTATTTAAAATATTCATACAGAAATAGTCAATAATTACATTCATAATACATGCGGTCCGGTCTTGTGTTGATCTGAGATACATCCTAGGCTATTCTGAGCCTCACGATATAACAAAACATCAATATTATGCAATTATATACTTAATAGATATTCCATTATTATGTTATCTCTGAAGGGTGACTCAAAAGTTATGTGTTGGTAAATAATTCAAGGAAAATTAATATAATTCATTTATCATTATTATTAAAACAAAATTCGGATACATGTATAATAATTTTTTTTATTAGGATTCGTATTATAAAAGAAATGAAAAAGATTTTTTTTATTAGTACTAAAGCGTATACTGAGGAAATCCACTGCTACCCGGAATTGAATTTTAAAAATGCTTTCGTGTAGACGCGAATATTAAAAAATTTGAAGTGGGATGAAATATCCCAAAAACGCACGCAAAAATTAATAAAAAATGTTGTAAAAAGCATTCATTTCAAAATCTTAAACAATGACGTCACTCCTTGTATCTAAGTGTAGTGTTTCCGGTTTCCGTTTTTAAAACCCCCGTAGCCGCGTTCCATGGCATTTTTAATATGGAATACAATCTACATACAAGCTTCTATTGCAAAAAAGATGGCCGCCATTCAGTCTACCTAGAACAGCTGTTAACAGTATATGACAGTTAAGTCGACGGTATATTGTATCTGTGCTTCCCGCGTCAGTTTGCATAGATTTTTGACAGTTTTGTTACTGGCTAGAGAAATACCATGGCCTTAAACAAACCCGTTTTATGACGTCACTCCTGCAAAAATGACGCAGTTAGTACATAGTTGGTATTTAGTGCGGTATTTGAAATGTGCAACTTTAAAAAATCGTATCTTCATCAATAACTTATAAAAAAATATTAAATATATTTTTTTTGTTTAGTTAAATAGTAAGTTTATAGAAAAAAAATACTTTAGAAAACAGTGGATTCCCTCATTGATCATCTTTCCCTCTAATCAAATGATCAATATACACTACACTTGGTGTAACAATGCAGTGCCCTATGCACCATTGGGTGCGGATAAGGGAAATAAGTAGAAGCAGTAGTATAATAATAATATTTCCTAAGTATATCATACATAGATTGGTACCTACTTACTTTGTAGAGACGACATCTTCCATTCATAATGTTATGGTGCGGACGTCTCGCTAATCAACGTTACAAGGATACATGCTTAGTTGCTTCGATAGATACAGGATGTATTATTGAAGTTTATTTATTTATTCAATTATTTATTTATTAACAAAACTCGTAGTACAACCCGAAAACTGGTAAATCTACATCATATTTGGAGTCGAATGCGTACCTAAGTAAAATTACACAAATTCTTATTGATATGCGGTTTTCGATTTTCTAATTAATGACATTTTATAACAATTTGCAAAAAAATATTTTTAAAAAATCAACTTCGTACTCCTCATACTCCTTCGTACTCATCATCATCATCATATCACATCCGCTCCCTATGTGGAGCATATGGAATCCACAAACTGCCTCCAGGCCGAGCGATCGGCCGCCAGCTCCCGTGCATCCTCCCAAGTCAAGTCCTCGTCCCGCAGCTCGCAGCGCAAACTGCCGGGAACCGGATGCCTTTGTAAAAAATAGGCAATCATGGTTAAGGCATACGTAGTGTATGGCCTAGCCAGCCGAAACGCCTTCGCCGGATGACAGCAGATACCAAGGGTTGCTGTGTCCGTTGCCTCACCTCTGTTTTCCTCGAAAAACTATTGGTTAAATAAATAAAGAAATCCACAAAATCGATTCCAAATATTATAAAGAATTCACTGATTTCCCGCTTGTACATCGAGTTTTGTTATACGGACTATACGGTGCATATATTTTTTTTTAATGCATTCCTTACTAGGAAACCCCTCGACAAGGAAAGCATTATCCTGCTTAAAGGCTACATCTGAGGTTAGCATTACAAATTTTGATGTGTTCAAAATAAATATTTGGTTTTATTAAAAGCTTCAAGGCTTCCAAAAATATATCCCACATACTTCTTATTCTTTTCGATTTTTTTAAAAATGTGCGAAAAATGTGTCAGAAAAAATAACGGAATAATGGCATTTTTTCGTACAAAATAATATAAACTTACTGGACACATTAAGTAAGTGCCGCTAACTTGTGGGATCAAGTTATATTGTGAATATAGGTCAAAACATGATTTTTTCAACCTCGATACGCCTCTCAATCTATAATTGACATCTCAACAAAGACGTGAAGTTTGAAAGGGAATATGGATATCAAGGCGTTTACTTAGCTTTATGATTTATCAAGACACTCAAAATATTGTCTTTTAATAAACCTTTTTTTATAATCCACCTCTCCTGCTAATAAAAAATAATGTTATATAATTATTTATTTATTTATTAGCGTATTTGGCGGTCCAGGACCATAAATGTGTATCCATTATATGTACATTAAAATAAATTAATTTTTGCCATGAAATATAAATTATATTTATGTATATTTTAAAAGCACTCTGTACGCTGTGGTTTTCATTTAACTGTCGGTTATCATTGTCCATATCATCCGATTGTCAGCCAGAGCCGTACATAAGATTATTGAAGCGATATATTACATCTACAAGTTAAGTATTGGATATAAGTTACTTTTATTTACTAATATTTTTGAATTAACAGGAATTATGAAGCTTTTTCAAAGGCGAATATCTGGATATCGAAGCGTTTACAGGGCTTATTTATTTATTAGTGACGTTCTTACTAAACTATCCAGGGACTCAATCAAACACACAAAAAAAAAAACGAAATTTATTTATTTATTTATTTACTCAATATACACGCCTATACAGGCTTTTCATAAAAAAGAAAATACAAAACATATTTGGAAATACATAAAAATGTAAAATATATATAATACATATGCCTATAGATTAGCGGGAACTTAAACAGTTTATTCTATTTATTCTATAAATTGGTCCAGCCTAGCCGTTTAGGAGGAGTTCCTTACTTAATTAAAATATCCACTTTCTGTATTCCTCTCCACAAAATCTAACCACCTTCATAACTCATTCCGATCTTTTCAATCCCTAAACATAATCATTATCTGTATATTAAAACGTACTTAGCATTTAACACCCATTAATTTGTCTCTACTATTGTTATTTTTAGTTCCGAGATAATTCTGCTGTGGACATTAAAATAACAATAAAATAATATTATAATTACTAATAAGTTCCTTTGTGTCGTACAGGGCCACCAGAAAATAATGCCAGCGTAATTTCATGTAAATATTTAGGCACCTACCTAACATTTTGTTAACCATTTAAAATCCTAACGACCAACATTAAATATATGAATATTTTATATAAATTTTCCCACATATAACATTTTGTCAAATAAATACATTTAAAAAATGGTGCATAGGGCACACAAGTGCAGCGAATCTTGATAATTTCATCAATAGAATCCACAATCTAGGCAATAAGTTCATGCATACTGGCGATACATTCGATGTCAATTTTAATGCCTACAAGTTGGCACTTCTAAATTATTTCAAGGCAGAATGTATCGATTAGTGTGCAAACAATTTGGGTTCTAAAGTTAAATGTTTTAATGCAATGTTTATTTGATGCTGGATTATTTTAACATTTTTTATGGATATTATGATTTCGTGTATTTGCTGTAAATATTTAATATGTAAAAGGCACTGAGTGCCGTTTATTTTAATGAAATAAAAATAAAATAAAAATAATTTTGTTACACGAAGACAAGATGATCAGTCTTACGCTTCAGCGCATACAACAATGCAATGGTTTTTACCTTCAGTTTCAATAGTCGAGTCTCTTCAAGCATAAAGCACACGTCCACAAGTATCGGATGTTGATAACATTAACAATGGATGGTGGTAAATATACTAGATACCTATCTATTCAATTATATTATTTCATTTTATTATATTTATATTTATTTTTTCCGCCTCGTGCTGTAGCGGTTGCGCGTTGTGCTGCGATGCATGAGGTCGCGGGTTCGATTCCCGGTGGGGGTTTATATGAAATATTTGTATGTGTTTTTCACATAAAAATATTTTATATATGTGATGTGAGCTGTAACATGATCTATTTATTTGTACATCTACGCCCGAAGGGCATTTACATAACAATAA
>JAGVSP010002199.1:0-33898 GCA_022494985.1 Micrasema minimum | reverse complement strand
TTTATTTTAATAGATACACATATTCACATAATGCATATAGAAACATCTAAAACTACAAAATTGGTTTGTAAATTGAATCCGGTTGTATTACCTAGACCTGTGGTAATATTGTAAACTGTCCAATAAACTCTTGAATCATCCATTTCAAATATATTTCCAGCTGCCGATGTCGTCCTTGCGATTTTCGTATTTTATTGAAACAGCACATACTTATACGCAGACGCGCATTTATTTTGAAGAGAATTGCCGTAGAAAATGATTATTTGATAACTCCAAATTAATTATATAATTTTCAAATGATTAATAAATATATCTGATAACTAAAGATAATTATTGCAAAATATATCTTTTACATATTTCCAGTAGATCGCAAACAGAATTTACTGCATTTAGTTGTGTTATTAGTGAAATCTTTCAACTTTGCTCTCTTTTTGTGAAGATAAAATTTATCTTGTGTTTACTCGTTAAATCATTCAATATGAAAGCTGTATCGGAGTATTTACGTAAAATACATCAGCCACCACAAAGAAAACATTACAAGGATGAATTGAAAACAAGAAGTTATGATTTTAAAAAAGGTATTTTACATAAGAATAGGTTCATCCACAATAGACCTAATTAATTTTATATATTTATTTATAATTTATTTTATATGTACATTTCTTGCTACTAACAGATCAATAAAATATCAAACGTTAGTTAATATAGTTTTTTTATAAAAATTCATTAATTTTAACGAGTGCTGAATGAACCTACAGCTTCCAACATTTTAAATATATTATGTCAACAAATTCAGAAGCAACTTTGAGTTTCAAAGAGCAGTGTCCATAAAAAGGAACTGATTTAGACTCCTCTAAAGAACTTTTAAGATAACTAAATTCGCTGAGTCGAAGCCAAAATCATAGATGGACTAAATGTCGGATTCCAGATCCCTGACAAGAACAGAAAATGTTATAAAATTGTTTCTGTTATCTTAAAACTTGTAATACTTACAACACCCAAGATACCATCTTGGAAGATAGGTAAAACTAAAATAATCTAAACAAAGTTTTCACTGTGTTTTATAATTTTTATGATTTTGGGTCTGACCTCTAATGCATACGAATCCAACATGCTAACTACTTTACCACGAGGTGTGCTAGATAAATTATCCAAAATAAGAATAAAACAATCCATAATTAACTGTTCCACGCACTGGTCTTCTATTATTCGACCCACAAAATATTTCTCTGTATCAATTCACTGTTAATTAATTTATATAGAAAAAAAAGATTTTTCTAAAACAAGTACCTTGTTGATCTGATCTTATAATAATAACAATTGTAAATTCATTCCAGCTAATACATACTTATTGTACATATAATTTTTTTAAACAATCAACTGTTGGGTCAGTTGTCGGGTGATGATACATATCCTGTATAATAAAACGGATACTAATAATTTTGTAAGTAAAATCAGTGTATTTTGAGGGGTGTTTAAAGAATAAAATTATTCCACAAACTGCATCTGAACAAAGTGATCAGCCGCTAGCTATTGTGTGTCTTCCCAAGTCATGTCCACATCCCATATTCTGAAGTAAACTTACCGAATAAGTACATTAACTTAAAAATATAACTAACTAACTAACTAACCATCACGCCATTTCCCCAAAGGGGTAGGCAGAGAGGATAAAACGCCATACCACTCTGTCCTGGCACACTTCTCTTGCTTCCTCCACATTCATACATCTTCTCATGCACGCACATCGATGATTCCGACTTCTTACATGCCTACTTTCAAGCACTTGTTTTACTTGATCATGCCATGTCTTCTCGGCCTTACTCAATTTCTACATCCAGGCACAGTCGCATCATATATTTTTTAGCCGTTCTTTCATCATCCATTTGCTCTACATGACCGATCCATCGAAAATATAAATGATGTTTAATTTATTATGAATATAAGAAACTAAATATAAGAATAACCTTTTTTGATGCAACAATTACAATATTTCATTCTCAAAATTATGTAGGTATATAAATCAATGTAAATCGATGTAAAATATTTATATTTTTCATTGTATCTTTCAATACAGGCTTGCCTAGGTAGAGATTTGAAGACTACATTTATTTTACTGTCTGCTTTTTTTATTTCTTAAAACTCGAGAATTCGTCTAATTAAAATTGAGTCCTTATCGTAGTGTTATTTGTTATATTACCGAAACATGTGGTAATTATGTTAATTCACCCATCTTGATTTCAAACAGGATTTGCATACGTATGTGCCATGACTCATTAATATCAAATACATCCCAATTGTAGGTGCCATGTATTAAGTATGTGATGCGTGTTCTCACATGTACTAGAAGTGTGATTCATCTGACCGTGGCTATTACCAAAAGGTTTACAATGAAATTAAACTTTTACCTTTCATTTTAGAAATACTATACTTTTTTTTGCTTAAATGTTTTGTGAATAAATGTCATTCAGATCAAACAATCGATGAAAGAATATTATAAGTAATCATTCAATGTGCACTGTGCACATAGAATTGTAATTCCATTTTGTTTTAACTTTTGATAATAACATGCGAATGAAATATTCTTCATAAACTATTTAAATGAAAACACTTTGTTTTTAACTACTTTTTTTATTTCATTATTAAAACTCCCGACCGGTTTCGAAACAACACGTGTCTCTTTGACAAGGGTACAAGAATGAATGAAATTGGATAATGAAGTAAGTTGTGTCAGTGCATATGTTCAATGGTCAGGTCTATTGTTTATCTAAGGTTGAGAGATGAATGGATGGGTGGGTAATTTATGACTTTTTTTTTTTATGGATTAGATATCTTTAAGTTAAGAAGGGGGCTGTAGGAAATATTATTTATTTGATTATTTATTAAGTTGCGATTATTATTTAAAGACTTTTTTATTTCAAAAATTTCTAAATTGTCTAATTTAATAGTTTATGTTCTACATGTAACACTTTTAGCCCGGTATCTTTATTGAAATTATGATTAATTTCTATTAAATGGTTCGCAAATTCTGAAAAATTATTCTTAGATAAACAACGCAAATGTTCTTTTAATCGAATATTAATGTTTCTCTTTGTTTTTCCAATATATGTGGCATCACAGTCGTTACAGTTTAATTGATATATACCAGATTTATCATATTTTAAAACTTTATCTTTCTGATTTTTTAATAATGCACCTAAATTATTTGACGTATATTGAAATATTCTTTCATTCAAAATATTTTATTAGCGCTAAAACATGGTAGATTTTCACTTGGTTTCTCAGAAACCCTTTTTTTATAATGCTGCGTAATACACTAAACTTATTTCAAAACAAATTTATCTAATATTATGTTGTATTGTATTTTAGGAAATTTCTCACCATTTTTAGTTTGAATAGCTTAAATGAACCCAGTAGGTACTTCTATTGTATCCAGATTAGCCATTGAAAAGAAGTCTTTTCAAATTTCAAACATATGTACTGATTCTTGGCCTTCAAATTTTATTCTCATACTCTTTACTAAATTATTATTTCTAATAGTACATGAATCAGTAATGTATCTACATGTTTTATTGAAGTATCTTTTAAATGATTAATTGGGTATTTTGATGGGGAAATGTATTTCTATTTAAATTGTTGAATAAATCAATCAATAAAAATTATGTACAGTAACAAACTGTTTATGATATACTTAGTAAATATCACTGTTAGCTCAAATTATGATCAGCTTTAACAACAGCTGCACTCTGCACCAATGTTTGTCTGTTGTCCAATTAAAATTTCCTACCATTTTGTTTTTAGTAATCTCACTATCTTCAAAATCAGGCCAACATTTTTATTTATATCATACATAACTTGAATAGGTATTTACGTGTTTAATTATTTCACTTGTAATAATTTTCAATGTGAATATGTTACTGGGCGTAGTAAAAATTAATATATTTTTTAAATAATTAATTATGAGTTGAGTAGCGGCCCAGTGGCATTGTTGTGGTCTTTGAGTCTAGGGATCCCCTGTATTACTCCGCCATGACTTGATTCCTATTTTTAAGCATAAGTCGCTTAGGTTTCATTGAAAATAATATTTACAAATAATATAAATAAGTACCTAAGTATGTGCAAAAATCATAAAATTAAATTTTCTTAAATCTATTAAAAAAGCATCAGAATACCTTTTTTAGTTATTATTATTATTTAATTATATTTATATAAGTTGAGTTGCACAAGTTCCATCCGCGCTGTTTCTCTAATCTTTAATTAAATTTCTATTTTTTTTTTTCTAATTATTTAACTATTCTAACACATACTAAAATAATATTGATATAAAATGATAATGCATTATGATTTACAAATCTTGAAATGTACACACACACTCTCTATGATTCACTTTCAGCAAAGTACATAAATATGCATCATCAATGATACAAAATGACCCAATAATATAAAAAAATTAAGTATTTCAATAAAAATGTGTAAATAATCACACAACGACTTTTCTGTCTACCGGTTTTGAGATGTAACCCAACTCTTCATCAGGACAAACAACAAAACCAACATGCTAATACCACTGAAGCCACCACCAAGTCTTATGCCCACTTTATATGAGACAGTTTCTTGTTCAGAAAAATACACAGTTTCTTGTTCAGAAAACTGTGCAGTCTGTCAAACTTCTGTCAAAAGACACGCTAAATATGTGTATTTTTGAAACGCGATTGTAAGTTATTATCGTATGTTTGCTCTCAGGAAATTACATATTTAGCTAATAATGTATATATGTTATTGTTTTTTTTTGTATTTAAAAGCATACAATAAAAACAATGTGTATTTAAAAACGTTTACATAAAAAACATTGACTGTCATGTCAGCTTACAAATCTGACACTAGCACAGTTTTTCATGCAGTTTTACCTTTATCAGGGACCGTTTTCAGACTGCACAGAAAACTGTGTAGTAAACTGCGCCATATAAAGATAGCTTTACTGATATATTTAATTGCTAACTAGCTTTGTGAAGTAGAGTGAATATGTGTAGTGGTATTTGCATGTTGGTTTAGTTGTCTGTCCTGACGAAGAGACGGGTTATGTCTCGAAACCAGTAGACATTACAAAGTGGTTATACAGGGTGTAACAAAACTCGATGTACAAGCGGGAAACCAGTGAATCTACATCATATTTGAAGTCGATTTTGTAGAATAATTTTTTTTTTTATTTGTCCCTTAGTTTTCGAGAAAATTGAGTACGTAGTAGATTTTTTTACGATTTTTTTTTGCAAATTGCTATCAAATATCATGAATTTAGTCAAATTAACACTATCCTTGAAGAAAACAAAATTAAAAAACGCGTTTTAATAAGAATTTGAGCAATTTTACTTAATCTGCAATCTGTGGGAAGAAAAAAAATATTTTTTAGCTCAGATAAATAGTCATATTACACAATCGTCTCCAAATACGATGTAGATTCACCAGTTTTCGGGTTTTACATCGAGTTTTGTTACACCCTGTATACAATTTTTCATTAGTATGATATTAATGTTTGACCACAAAGCTTTGAATATTAATAAGTGATAGTAATAATCTTTGTGTTTGTATTCCAGTGAATGTAATGGTAGAAAATGCGTACACAGCGACAGAGGACGACGAGCTCTCTCTGCGTCCCGGAGACATCATCAGGAGTGTGGAAAGGCTCCACGGTGGCTGGTGGAAGGGAGAGCTGAAGGGGAGGGTCGGCCTGTTCCCGGATAACTTTGTCCGGGTGATGATGAAACCCTCAGATGATGACTCCAGCTACGCGTCGCTAAGGTAACATTTGATGGGCGTTTCCATGACGTAGATATCTAGTGATGACATAGATGCCTAGTGATGACGTAGTGAGTGGCGCAGTGGGTCACTAGCTGTCACAGACTAGGCAAGGTAGTATTTTTCAAGTATGGAACGCCACTTCTCTGAAATAATTTTTCTCTGTCTAATTACTAAAAGTCCATTATTAGTGAAAATACCTCAATTTTGACAAATCGCACTACAAATACTACACTGCACCAAGTCCTAATTTATTGAAAACCGACTGAGAATACCACGTCATAGCTCACATCGACCACTACATTTCTGTCTAAGAAATGTGTTTCTATCTCTTTCCTAAGTAGAGATATTAAATTTTAAAAATTGAGTTTCAATGAAACAGTATCAAAATTTTCTTGAATCGCATTTCTGCGATTTCCCAATAGTTGACTTTTTTCAGGTGATTAATTTTAGTAATTATGTTACGAAATGTAGTATTTAGAAGAATCTTTAACCCTTATTAACAGTTAATATGGCATTCTATTATAATTAACATGCAATCTATTGTACCTATTGATTCTGGTTTTTGAAGTATTCATTCAAATCGGTATTTTGATCATATTACATTTTTATCAATTACGAGATGCAATACAAAATTAAAACATTTGTATGTCCAATAGCGTGTGATGTTTTTTATCGTTCCTAATGCTCCACTGCTTTATTATTCTTATCTTTTCCTTTATCTGTGCCACAGTGATATTAGCAGAAAGTCATTGACTGAAGGAGTTTCAACATCATTCTTAATAAATGTGATTACGCACTAAACAAAGGCTACATAAAATTACTCAATATTCCCCGTAAGGAACAATAATTAGCGAATGTACTTGCTCTCAGGAAATTGTATATTTAGCTAATTATGTATATATGTTATTGTTTTTTTACGTATTTAAAAGCATACAATAAACCAATGTCTATTTTAAACGTTTACATAAAAAACATTGACTGTCATGTCAGCTTAAATCTGACACTAGCACACAGTTTTTCATGCAGTTTTACCTTTTATACGGGACCGTTTTCAGACTGCACAGAAAACTGTGTAGTAAACTGCGCCATATAAAGATAGCTTAGCTTAATGTAATGGTTGATATTTTTGATTCCCAATTGGTTTCCCAGGCACCCGAGTCTGCGCTACTGCCGAGCACTGTTCAGCTACCAGCAGAACAACCCCGACGAGCTGAGCCTCGCCCGTGGGGACATCGTGCAGGTGCTGGGCGTGGAGGAGGAGGCTGGTGGAAGGGGCAGAAGGGGGCGCTGCGGGGCGTGTTTCCCTCCAACTTCGTGGAGGAGCTGGACAGCGGCCAGGCGCCCCCGCCCGTGCTGCCTCCCAAACCTGGTACGACACACCAAAACCTTAATATAGAGACGCTGGACTTACCACACAGAGGTCCCGTATTCCATTCCCAAATGAGATTGCAAAAATCAAGTTATTTTTTTCAAGCCTAGGTCTTCGTGATGTTGCTATCCTCTATTATTGAATAACACTTATGGCTGCATCCAATAAACTACATAGTATTTTTTGCTGTTTCTAATATATTTTTTTTCTTGCTGAAATCAATGAAATGTATTTTTTGCAAATCTGTGCATTGTGATTGGTAAGCTGCATAATACTTATAGTATTTCCAAGCGTTTATTTTACTTTTGACACATGGGCGCCTATAAAGTTCCGTAATTATTGACAGGCAACCATAGACCGAAAAATGCATTACTTTATGTTTTTTTCTTTACGATAGTGAAGCGACATGTTTTTTAGCTCCGATATTTATCGATATCGATGTTTATTGTGCCTACTTATGCAACGAGGATTATTCAAGTTGATTTTTTCCATGAAAAAATATAAAATGTGCAAAAATAAAATATAAATGTGTTAAATTTGATTAAAACTTCTTCATAAATAAAGTCGATTTTTATGAGAATCGATTCGGTAACGCATTTGGACATCCCTAATCGATACATAATCGAGCTGTCAAAGAAAAATTAATGGTTGGACAGGGTATAAGTGTTGTTTTTTTTTTTAACAGGGGTTGAGTTAACTTAACACACCATAATTTGTCAACAAAAGACATTTCAAATCATCTTATTTCAATACGTCTTATACAGTTGAGTGAGTAATTTTAAAGTCATTAGTAAAGTCTAGATGTAGTCATCTGTTATAAGACTGTTTTAAACAAATGAACTGTACTTCCTGAATAAAGTTAAGAATTTCCAGCATTTAAATATTCGGTACCCAAATAATCATTATCCATTGCATCTCCGTTGTCTAAGTCGGTACTAGGAAAATCAACAATGGTAACTCGGTATTTTATCACTGTTAGAATCATAAATAAATTAAACGGAACAGTACTTTCATAAACATTTTTGTGTATGCTATTATATAAAATGTGTATCGTAGATCTTATTATAAAATGAAATTTGCATTGCTATTTCGACGATGATGCAATATTGTAATATTGTTCGTAATAATTATGATGAAACTGTATTATGCGAGTATTTCTAATATTATGTTGTGCACATTTTTTTACCAATTGCATTCATGGTTTCCAAAATACCCTTCGTTGTGTTTTGTAAACAATTTTAAAATTCTTTTTGACATTGTGTATATAAAAACCCAAGAGGAAAACATTAATACAGAAATTGTTTTAAAAAATCGGTTTTTATATAAAGATTAGTAAGTATGTATGATAGAATGATGATAAAAATCTAATTAAACAATATTTGTTATCGTTTTACAAGAAATGTAGATAATGGTTTTTAATAACATCCCCCTCCCCCCCCCATTCCCCAACACTTATGTATATCCACGGCTTTTTTTTTTTTTAAAAAAGGTGCCGGAACGCACTTCATGTCAAGCTTTTTAATAAAAAAAATATATTCAACTGTAACTTAAATGAAATTAAAAGGAGCTTAGCCACGAAGCGCACAAAAAAAGGTTGATTTTTTCAAAATATATTGCAAATTTTTTTTTCGTTTAATTGATTTTAAAATAAAACCGTGAAAAAAGGTGCCGGAACGCCGTTCCACCGCGTTACATGGAAAAAAAAGCCCTGTGTATATCAATGCAATGCAACTGCAACACCTCATTTAATTTGTATTTAGCAAAGTTCTATTTGCAGTAATTAATAAATACGACATTACTGTTTGTGCAATCATTGGTAAATAGTATACATAAATAAACAAAAACTTAACTGCTCTGTAGTAAGGCGGCTGTGATACTTGTTAAAAAATATGTGTCAAAAATGTATATCGTCTATGTAAGTTCAATACCGCGTATGAGCCAAAAGTCCAAAATACGCATTTGTGGTTATTTTCATTGAACAAAACAAGCCGCATCGATTGGTTAATTCAAATTTAAAAATTGACCAATAGACTGGTAGCCCCGGTTAGTGTCAATACCGCGAATAAACCATCTTCACACACAAAAACCGCGTATATCCCGATACAAATTTCATGTTTATCTCTTTTTTTTACGAAATTGTAGGGTATTTGTCTCCCTGAACATTTTGACATATGGTTCTTCCACGGTATTTGAACTTACACAGACGATATATTTTATCGACACTTATTCAGAATATGCGCTCTAAGCTTATTAGCCCAAGCAAATTAACGAATTTAGGGGAAATAATTCGTGTAGTTTTGAAAATTGGCACATTTGTTCCTTGAGGTGTCCCGATCAACATATTCAAAATCCTATGGTGGTGGGGGGGCTGCTAACTGCGGGGGAGGGGGGGAAAGGTCTCCTTTTTCAGATTTTGGGGTTATATCTCGAAAACCTTATGAAATAGCGTTAAAGTTTTTTCTACAATAATTATCTACATAAAATTTACTACAAATTAAGTTCTTTTAATTTTTACTGTTGGATTAATACTTTAGGAGGAACAAGGGGTCGTACGCGTCTCCCCGCGTTTTTTGGATCAATAATACTTTTATAGTATCAGTAGGCGTTACAAGGTGTTGATAAAAATGAAAATAATGTTATCCTTACATATTATGTTTATTTAGGATTTTGAATATGTTGATCGGGACACCTCAAGGAACAAATGTGCCAATTTTCAAAACTACACGAATTATTTCCCCTAAATGATCATTTCTGGTCTAATTTTCTTACACTATATTGTTTCTGTTCTCTGTTGAGATATCAATTGTGGTAACTGTTTTGTTCATATGATTTTCTCGCAAGTAATTATTGGGGTATGGTATGTTCCAGTCCGCGAATACTGCCAAGTGCTGTTCCCTTACACACGGCGGCCAACGCGGACGAGCTGAGCCTGGCGGAGGGCGACGTGGTGGCCATCGTGTCGCGGGAGGTCCCCGACCAGGGCTGGTGGAGGGGGGAGCTGCGCGGCCGCGTCGGCGTCTTCCGCGACAACTTTGTGCGCCTGCTGCCGCCGCCCGCCAACTCTGGTAGGTTATACAATAGCGCAAGAAAAGTTAAATGCCATCTTAATATTGTGGCTCCGAAGCACAACTTAAGAGCGTACCACAACACGTGACTCGCGGCCGCTTTCCCATGCAAACGTATTCCTCAATTTTCTCCCTGAAATTCAACGTTAGAGCAATGATTTTTTCACACTTTTTAGATATCGACCAGATGAGTGTTTCTATCGTCTTATTTTTTAAACCATTTATTTATCATACAAATAAAATATTTTAAAAATAAGACGATGCAAACACGCATCTAGTCGGTATCTAAAATGTGTTAAAAAAACATCGCTATAATGTTAAATTCCAGGGAGAAAATCGAGGAATACGTTTGTATGGGAAGCGGCCGAGAGCCACGTGGTGTGGTATGCTCTTAAATTCTGTTTCAATCATAACCCTAAAATAATTTTATAATTTCATTATACATATTTATTTTCATATTTACCCAGAGGGCTATTACAATAATAAACAAAAGAAACATATCTTCACTCCCATTGAAAAACTCGCCAAGTGACAACAAAACTTACATTATGAGATATGGGCAAACAAGGGAAGTGATAGTAGTGGTTTTCATTGAGAGAGCTTGAAATTACAAGTTTCGCAGTATAAAAATACTTGATTTTGACAAAAACTGCATTTGGTGAGTTTTTCCACGGGGGCGACAATAGAATGTATAATTTACACAGCACATAAAAATAAAATAATTAATTGTAGGAAAAATAAGAAAGAGACATTTCCTGTAAAACTGTTTACAATCTGTAAAATCTGTAAAATCAACTAATTCAAAGTATTTTACTCTTTGAAAGATGGACGACAATGTGTGACATTTTTGTTATACATGTTTTCAAGTTCACAGCAAAATGACAAGCCCATAGAAAAATAACAATCTTCATTAGCAAAATGCTTCCTCCGTTGATGATAAGAACAAGATATCTTTGTAATCCGAAATATTTATCAATATTTTCTTGCAGCGTAATCCATTTAGCGTGTAATGTTAAAACATGAACAATGTTTTTGGTTTTTTGGCGAATTTGAAGTCAGATTGTTTGTCCTGCATTCGTAACATCTGTAACTCTTCCACAGGATCTACCCTGGACAACGCCAGCAAGAAGCCGGGACGTCCTGCCAAGAATATATCCACAGGACTTAGGAGTCAGCCAACGTCGATGAACAGAAAAGACTCTACCTCATCCAAATCAAGGTTGACCATTTTTGATAATAATTGTATGAAATTCCTACTTGAATCTAATCTAGATTATGAGTGTACATAATAGCATTTTTTAAATATAAATCGTCGTTTTTATTATAGCTCTGTATCTCTAAAAAAAAATATTCAATTTTTATTCTAAAAATATTGCATACAGCATTGAATGGTTTATCAAAATTACCCATACAATGGATGCCTAAAATATGCACAATTGTAACAGTAAAATAAGCCTTCATTTTAGAGATACGCAGTGACTAATTGCTGTAAAGTGATTTAATCATTTTTTCTTTAAGAATCTTTCTTCTTTAAAATTATTCCTGGTAATTATTACATTTATTATGTATATAAAGATGAATAACCTGTTTATTTAGATAGATTTTTTTTATGAATCATAATTTAGCATAACTTTGAGTAACTACCATAATATCATATGTAAATTCTTCTTGAATAGTATTCTCGTACGACAGCTTAAATTCATTTGAATGCCAAATTCAGTTTGATTTCGTTTTAAATAACAAGTGTATTTTAACCATTATTATTACTAACCACCTGTTTAGTTAAACTTCCTCCTCATTATGTTCCTAGTTTATTCTAGTTCCCGATAGTCTAACAATTTTAATAATATATTTTCTAGTATCGGTAGTACGCATGAGAATGTTGCCTCTGTAAGGAGATCGCTAGAAGCCGCAGAATCCGCTAGCGCTGACACTTTGTCTTCTAAATCCAAGAGGATCGAAACCTTGGAGACGGGAGCTGACGGTAAAGGAAGCAAACCCAGGAAATCTTTAGAAGTCGATTCTAGTTCTGACACTAAGTCTAGAAAGTAAGTATAAAAATACACACAAATCGTCATCCATCTTTCAAAAAGGCGAATCTCGAATTCGCTGATTTTAAAAGACTCGACTTTGAGGAATTTTCTTGGAAAATCTAGCCATAAAAATATTTAATACTATGGATTGTACTGTATTTTAACGGTTTCCAAAATATGTTTAGGTACCCCGCAGACTAGAGATTTTCTATTGGGCGATAGTTTAGTCGGATTGGGTTGCTAGCGCGCACACTGAATCAACTAAACAGTCGGCCAACTGCTCTCGAATGATTTTCCAGTTAATAAATGACTTTTGAAAAGAGCGGTCGCAATGAATATTGGATCAATATTGTCAAGAAAAGTTATTATTGCTGCAATACAACGAAGGAGAAAGCTATCGCCCGATTAAACAATCAGCAAGTGTGCGCGCGTGGTAGAGCGCCATACTTATTAAGCTATCAGCCGATAGTTTATCGATAGGATAGGGCTTATTAAACTTAGCAATCGGCCGATACCGGATCGTTGTAGTACGTGCACTTGCATACATCTTCATACTGATTAAAAGCCCGACTGAACTATCGCCCGATAGAAAGTCTCTAGTCTGCGGGAGCTGTTATACTGTAAAATGTTTATTAAACCCAGCTATATTATTAATTTTCACCCCTAACAAAATCGAGTTATGCCTTTTTGAAAGATGGACAATGAAATATTGATTGTATGACTCCATAATATTACTGAATTATCCATATCACACAATATAAAATTATATATGTTTATTATAATAATATAATATTGTGTTTGTGTAAGTGGCCATGTAAAAATGTTCTTACTTGATGAAACCGCTGTTAATGCGCATAATGTCGTGGCGTTAACAATTGTTACTATTCCGTGAAATTAGTTGTTTTGATTTTATCTATAATTTTTCAACTTGTTCAATATGAAGAGAAACAGTCAACTTATCATCACAAACAGTAAAATGACTCAGTTTGTATACTTACTATTTAATTTGTTAGATTAATTTTGATTATGTATAATTATGTTGTGTCATATTCGGTCGAATACTCTCATTCATCTAGTAATGTCATAGCCTGCAGGTTTACTATTACTAAGGCAAACCCGCACCTTTTCATTGGAGATTTAGCCCATCCCTTTAGTTGATATACAAAGGTAATATGAACTAATAACTTCCAGATCTCTAGAAGTGGACAGTGGTGGTGGGAAGCCTCCTGTTCCCAAGAAGGCTGGATCTCCTGTAGCAGCTATGATCAGTGGATTTAAACAGAAAGTTCTGGCTGTAGAACACAGGTAATTATGGAAGAAAAACAATCCTATTTTGAAATATCTTATATGGTCGCTTCAGAAACAAATAACAGTTCAAATAAATGGTTTAGGATTTACAAAACTTATTTGGATATAGAATTTGAATGAGAATCCAAGTTTTTTCATCGTGTGCTTGTATCTAATGGCCTTGTGAATCGACCAAACTTCATTTTGGGTCTAACTTAAAAAATAATTTGAATATTGAAATGGTTATACATTTAAAGTATTCTCAAAAGTTTAAACAATTTATCTAGCAAAAGAAACAAATATGCAAAGTGATAATCCGGATTTATTGACAGCTACAAAATTTTGAAATACTTCTATTATGTGTATGAATCCTCAAGAAAAAAAACAGGAAGCCTTTTTTTTGTAATTTTTTCAGGATAACTAAAAGTGATAAAAACAATTTTAAATTAAAGAGTACATGAAATTATAGGGAATTCGCAATTTTTTTTGTCTTTTCCATAAAAAAATAAAAATTCCATTTTGCGGCCAGTGAGCGCCACTAACTTGGTCCCATGTTATAAGTAAAGGCCAAAACAGTTTTTCTAGTCTTCTAAATAGAGTGAATGTATCCAGGCTAATTGGGCAGCCTGCAGCGGCGGCAGCACAAGACGTCCAGGACGGGACGGCGATGAGCCGCGCGAGCGGGGAGCCCGTGCTGCGCTCCGTGTCGCCCCTACCGCCGCCTGCGCACGCCCCCGCGCGCTGCTCGCCCACGCCCCCCACCGCCGACACCTTCGACCAGGTGGAGCGGGCCTCCATGCTCAATGACCCCCGTGCGGGAAGGTACAATATAAGAAAATTCATCAATATCCACAAACTACTTTCAAGCCAAGCGATCAGCCGTCTGATCCCGTACATCCTCCCAAGTTAGGTCCACGTCCCGCAGTTCTGACACAAACTGGACTAATGAACATCCAGGATTCTAAAAACCTGATACCTTTTAAAATAGGCAAGCATGGTTAAGGCTCTCGGAAGTCTTCTAATAAGTAAAAAAGCTCGATGAGCCTTACACCAATAAAGATTGATTGCCAAAAATGCTTAACAATCTTCTCAACAGATGTCACCAGAGAGAAAAGAATGTTGTAAATTGTCAAAAAAACAAAGTCAAATGTGAAAGCTTCTGTAAAAATTCAATATATCGACGCCTCCTACGTATAATATCGTAACCCACAAATCGTTGATCTTGAGTTTTTGGTGGATTTCGTCTGTATTTAACTATATCTTTAACTCTACCAAAACAAAAAAAATATTTGGCCAATAATAAGGGCTTTTTTGGGGCGTAATTTGTCGTATCTACAACCAATGCATATGAACAAAAATATTTTCAAATGCTTCTTCTGTAAAATCGCATTTTGTGGGTTACGATATTATACGTAGGAGGCGTCGATATATAGTAGTTTAAAAAATTTGTCATATATAGTTGTCAGATGATGGGCGGAATGGGGAATGTTGTAGTACATCAAGTGGCCACTTAACCCAGCCAATGACAGGTCATAAGCCCTGTAAAGGCCTAGATAACCCACATTCGTTTCCAGAGTTTCTCTGTCTCTGTTGGGCTATCAATAATATCTGGTATACATAGTATTTGACACAGCCAGCCGAAACACCGAATAACAGTAGATAGTAAAGTTGCTTCGTCTGTTGTCTCACTTATGTGTCCCTATGGTGTGAAATCCGATATGCATGTTCTATGATTTGGTCATACTTTAATGTTGTTAATTTTCCGATTTTTTCATATAACTTGCCTATCTTATTTCCTCGTTCAATAGTGGTTAAGTATAATATTTCAAAGTGATGGGTTGTTTATACTAATGTGTCTTTTCAGAGTAAAAGCGCCGCGTCGTAGACCTCCAAGTCAGGTTATAAGAGATGATGTTCCTCTCACTAATGGTAGCAGCACTCACACACCTAACCCAGGTAAATTTGTTGCTTTTGTCAATCCTCCTCACAAAGTTTTATTGTCTTCTGATTTAGTAATTTGGATTGTTAAATTTATTTTGACGTGTGTTCTGTTATACCAATTCCTAGCATTTATTTCACTTTTAACAGCACGATTATGTATCGATTAGGGATGTCCTAATGCGTTACCGTATCGATTTCTCATAAAAATCGACTTTATTTATGAGGAAGTTTTAATCAATTTAACACATTTATATTTTATTTTTGCTCAACATTTTGTAGTTTATAAACATACCCAGACGTTTAAAGCAGAGTTTATATTACGAAAGCGCTGTCGTAAACCTTTTTTTTTTTAACAGTCTTTATTCAATAAAGAATATTACAAAAAATACATAATTTCTTACGGAACTTTATAGGCGCTCATGTGTCAAAAGTAAAAACGCTTGGAAATACTAGTATAGTGAGTAATAAAAATGTGAAAAAGTTTTTTTTTTATATACTTTTTTTTGTTAAATAAAATAAGCTCTTTGAAAATTTACCAATTGCCATTATATACGCGTTGCAGATGCGATAAATATAAGTAGATGTAGATATTTTGTTGATCTGTGCCCTGATGGTCTTATTTATGTTTATTTTTTACTATTACTATTACTATAAAGTAGTATTGTGTGAGTTGCACGCCATATTTTTTTTTGTTTTCTTTTCACAGAACCACCCGTAGAAACGGAAATAATAAAACCAAAAGCTCGGGAATGGGAAAAGCACCGAGCGCCGTGGATGGAGGAACTCAAACTGAACCAGGCCAAGAAGACCTCTCCCATATCGGAAATAGGGCGCTCCAAGACTATTGCCACCGACTCTGCCAACGTGGACAAGCCCGAGGTGCACCACGCCAGGCTCTCCGGCAGCAGCGACAAAATCCTGGAGTCTGGGGCCGCTGATGATGATAAGAACTCCGTACTGAATCCAATAGAGATGTCGCAGAGTATGAACGCAATCTCATCCAATGCTGTGAAGATTGAGACTTCGGAAGAAGTAAGCTTGCGTACAAATCATTTTTTGGTATTTTTTAATCATGCAAACTAAAATTTATAATAATCAAGGAAGTTTAAAAAAATCTAGTGTATAAGGGCATACTGCATAAGCATATCGTCTGTGTAAGTTCAATACCGCGGAAGAACCATTTGTCAAAATGTTCAGGGGAGACAAAAAACCCTCCAATTCCGTAAAAAAAAAAGGTAAACATCAAATTTGTATCGGGATATACGCGGTGTTGTGTGTGAAGATGGTTTATTCGCGGTATTGACATTAACCGATTGCTAGCAGTCTATTGGTCAATTTTAAATTTGAATTAACCAATCGATGCGGCTTGTTTCGTTCAACGAAAATCACCAAAAATGCGTATTTTGAACTTATTGGCTCATACGCGGTATTGAACTTACATAGACAATATGGTACTTATGATAGCTCTATTAGAAGCCGGTAGATCCCGAACGAATCTGAGCACACGGCACTAAGTATTGTCACAACATTTGCTATAGGAACAATAGCATTTTACCTTTTCAGGTTTTTGTATGGGTAATTTTCTTAGAGCTATTTCTTACACTTCTTCCTTGATAAGTACCTAATTTCTTGGTTCTTTTTTAAATACTCGAAAAATATATTATCCACGTTTATTTATTTTGTACAGACAATATATTGTTCTTTTAACTCTTCTGTGTCAATTTTTCTGAGTGAATATTTTTTTCTTACAGGTCCAAACCCGCACTGAAAACCCTATCGACTTATCCAAATCAATGACAACCATTTCATCACGGGCTTCTCATTTGGAAACCAACAACAAGATATCAAGCAACGAATTGCGAACCTCAATTTCCAGCACGGCGAGTGTCGTACTTCGTAGTACGACCGTACCTCACCAACCAACACAAGTTGGCCGGCTAAGCTTGGACACTGTTCTGCCGTACTCTTCCAGTTCGTCAAATAAAACAGTTTCCCACGAATCCGTTACTCCCGCAGTGAGACCCACCTCCAATCTGAGTCACGGAGACGATTTACATTCTAATTCAAGTCCTAAGCAATCATTCATTAGTGAAAAGGTGGAGAAGGATCCTCAACCAACGAAGATTTCTGTAACAGAAACCATCCACAAACTACATTCTAATGGTAAGTACTACTTGACAATATCACTATAGGTATTCCACGCGTTTATTTTACTTTTGACAGATGGCCGTCTATAAAGTTCCGTAATTATTGACAGGCAACCAAAGACCGAAAAATGCAATACTTTATGTTTTTGTCTTTACGATAGTGAAGCACATGTTCTTTAGCTCCGATATTTATCGATATCGATGTTTTTTGAGCCTACTTATGCAACGAGGATTATTCAAGTTGATTTTTTCCATGAAAAAATATAAAATGTGATTTAAATTAAAACCTATTTGTTTTTTTTCTTTGTTTGTCGCAACACAGAATTTCTCAATTTACATTACAACAATAAAATAGTCCTATGCATATTTGGGTTTTCTGTAGCTCCTGCACCCGATGACAAACTCCAATTAAGGAGTTTATGGGGACTGTATTTAAAGTTTCTTTTGTAAAGAAATTATGTATTTTTAACATTTTTTATAATAGACTGTTCAAAAAAAAAAAGTTTTACGACAGCGCTTTCGTAATATAAACTCTGCTTTAAACGTCTGGGTATGTTTATAAACTACAAAATGTTGAGCAAAAATAAAATATAAAAATGTGTTAAATTGATTAAAACTTCTTCATAAATGAAGTCGATTTTTATGAGAAATCGATTCGTTAACGCATTAGGACATCCCTAAACGACACATAATCGATCTGTCAATAGTCAAATAAACGCTTGGAAAAGGTATAGACAATTCTAATCAAAATTTCATTCCGGTGAGCCAAACATAAAAATATAACTGTCAATTCCGCATTCGAATTTGGTTTACGGTTATATTTTAATGTTATTGTTATTTCGTGTGCAAAACTGGCTTAAACCAATATCTTTGCTTTTATTCAGTGCTATGCTGAAAGAAATTTGTTTACTGCATTGATTAAAAAAGTATTGTATAATATAATAATTTCATACATTTTCAGGTGATACATTAGAAGTAAACGGAACTCCGGAGCAATTACTCATAGCTCAATTAAATGAAAGGGTAAATCTACTGTTCTTTTATTTGATTTGCAATATTATAGCAAACTAGAATTTAGTTTTTGATAACTTTTTATAAAATATTTAACCTTGCTTCTTTTTGCCTCTGCGTATTATCTATGGAAACAAATTTTAAATAAAGTGTGTAATTCCCAGGTGGCCAATTTAGAAAGAGTTGTGGAAGCACAAGAGGAGAGGTTTAGCGCCGCACTCTCCGCACTCAACAAACAGTTAATGCGGGAAAGTGAACACCGAGCCTCTTTACAGGAAGAACTCCTCAAACTAGAAAGGTGCGTCACTAGAGTGTGACACGCATCACACAAACTTCACCACTTGTATTCCTCCATTCCTAAACAAACCGTGATTGTGGATTCATTTCACACGATTTTCATTCAACTTTTATTTGGATAATGTTAATATCGGCAGTGATACTCAAGAGATTGCAATCATGCTATGTTTATGATTTCAAACATCACAATGATGCAATACAACATAATATCATCACTTATCTAACATCACCATGCTAGTTAAAAACGAATGTTATTGAATAGATATTTTTAGCGTGCGTCGGATCATTGTAGTGAAATAAAATATTTATCAATAAAACATCGCTCATTCTAAATTCGTCTTTAATTCGATTCAATTATCAGTTTACTCGTCTTGAAAAAAAAACTGAAATGACAATGGTGTTATTAGCTTAGTGATAATATTATGTATGTGAATTTAAAAATGTGAGATCTTTGATTATTTTAATTTATTTACTTATCTTACTTTAATACTTTCAATTGATTTTTCAAAAATATTCTGACAGTTATCCAAATAAAAGTTAAATTAATATTATACATAAGATTAAAGAAACTTGTAATATATTATTTTGATTAATATACTTTAATTTATTTAATATTGGGGGCCTAAGGTTGATCCTTAATATTTAGTGGATGAATCTAACGCTTGTTGACACAACCTGGTTGTAAAGTCAGTCATCTTGAACTTTCATAACATGTATCATTACTTTTACGTACTTTTTTAATGCATTACTTTTATTGGTGGTGTTATTTTTACATATTTTTTTCCTAAATATTAATGGGAAGATTTTCACATAATTCAGTATTATTTATTAATTAATTAATATACATTTAAAAAATCAGTTTAGTTGGTATAAAAATTAAAAATGTTGTGTTTTATCTCCAGTCAAAAGTAATTTATTTAATCAAGTAACTAAAAAAATGCAGGTATGTTTGCGTTCTTGTCACTTTGATTTCTTTTAAACTTGGTTTTCATATTTTCTTTCAATCCTACCAAGTTTTTTAATGTAAATTATATATAAATATCAGGTTTGAAGAAACAAGCAAATTCGGGTGATGATAGCATTTATTTGAGCGGACATTCCAGGTTCAATTATTATGAAGTTTTGGATGTAAAACTGTTGTGCTAGAGAAAAATTTATTTTAAATGTGTGCCAAATTATACAATGATTTTACAAACTTACATTCCTTTCATTAGATTTTATATAAGACATTTAAATTTAAATGTAGCATTGTACTTGTCATTTTTTGTGCATATTGTTAAAATAATAATTACAATTATTTTTATGACAAGCAGTTTTTTGTAGTCGTTTGTTTCTAAAATTCGTACTTATAAGTCAATTTTTAGTAAACTTTATATTTATTTGCCATTTGCGTACATCGAATATGTATACCTTTTTTTATAACAAAATTATATTTTAAGTGCATATCGCTCAATAGAAAGACAGTATTCCAATATATTTTTCTTGGTTTTATATTTCATTAGTATTTCTACGCAATCTAAAAATTATTGTTGTTTTTTCATTTTTGTCTTATTTATTTTGAATATTTTTTAACTGCCACCATTCTTTTTTCCCTCTATTTTTTGTAGCACTTACCTTGTACTATCCATAATTATTTGTATAAAACCCCCGAAAGAGTGGTAACTGAAAAAAACTAGGCACTTTTAAAATATTAAAATATTTTAAAACAGAGTTATTTATTTTTTCCCGTTTATCTCTAGAAGCTTTAAATGTGTGTACATCAGATTTGTTTGATTCTCACGTGTTTATTTATTTTTTTAAATATATAAATACAACATTTGTATTTTATTTTTATAAAAATTTTAATAATTTCCATAACTGCTTACTTATAGTGAGTGTGTATTTTTGTGTCTAATATTAGATCACTATTTACATGGTGCTCTAATTACAATAGTATGGAATAATATTACTCAATAAATAAGACATTTCTGTACATTTCCATTGGGTCGGTCAATAAAAACACTATGTATTATCGCTGATGTGAGAATATTTTTTACAGTTTTTTATGCATAAGCTCTTTAAACAGTAGAAAAAAGGTTTCTATTTTTTTTTGTAAATCTGATTACTGTTTCATTATTCACCAAATGTATTGTTTAATATTGCAAGTACACAGTAGGTACTTCATAGTACGCAAATAATATTCCTTATTTCACTGATCTGTGATCACTAAAAACTGTGTATAAACTACATCAATAATGAAATCTTTGTTCATCAAAATATTTTGTAAATACTTAAGAAGATGAATCAACATTTGTACATTGTTGTAACTATTGTGCATAATATTATCAAGCTTTCACCTTTGTGTACAATCAATAGATAACATTCAACTGATTTGATTGATAAAAAGCAACAAGCTAGTTTAAAAATTCATTATCTGTTACATAATGTTTAATTTGTAGCTATTACAAAATAATATTCCTTTGATATCATGATTATGTTTGTAGATACTAAACATGCGGCAACATTAACTTTACAGAAGATTTGTTAGCACAAGTCAAATAAGCTAGCTCAAGTTGGTGAAACCTGTAATTCTAAAATATATTTAGCTCGTATTCGAGTATATTAGCGCTTAAAATATTCCAATTTATTGCTTCATAACACAATGTGTAAAGCAACTCTTTTGTGAATCTAAAATATTAGTCCTGTGTGATTATGTATAAAATAAATTAAAGCCGCTTAATAATTTTTCATGTAAAGATAATATCGTATCCATTTCATAATTTTCGACAGTATTATGTTGAAATTTTTGCATTTATTAGTATTTAACTTACACTAAAAGGTAAATTTATCTTGCACATAAATTTATTGTAATATGTATATTTAATTTGTCTGTCATAATGTGTATTTCAATTTCTTTTTTTTCTCGCCTTGCAGAAAACATTAGTGATTACAGAAAATATTTTTCTTAATGTAAACTTTGTTCAGAATATCAGTACATATAATTTTTTTCACACAAATAAGAAAAATTTACTGCAATCTAGATTGATTTTTGAACGCACTTAATAACTTATCTGTACTTGGTGTATGTTCAAAATTATATTCTTTGTTTTGTTTTATTCTTAACAAAATTTTCAAGAATTACAATCACATCTTTTGAATAAAATATATCACTTTATAGTAAAAAAAACAAATAACGATATTCTTTTTTCTTTGAATATCTGACAATCACAAAAAAAATGGATACTATACGACTGCTAGTGAATGGTGTATCTACATCTACAACAAATGACTATAATATATTTTGTCTGTTGTGTATTACATACTGAAATATTATTATATGTTTGGATTCTCAAATCAGCCAATGTCTTTTTTCTTTATATTTTTACACAAACATTCAATCGTAATTAAACTCACTGATAAAATTATGTAGTATTTCTGTTTTAAAATATATGAATATATTATATTGTATAAATGCATAATAACAAACAGCTTCTAGATTAGGAATAGATATATGATATTGTTGCCTTTTAGCCTAGATTCACCTTGCATAATAATACATAATAATATAGTATTGAATTCACTTATTTTCTTACTTCCAAATGCATATTTGATGTTCTAGACTTACTAAACTAAATAATCAAAGAAATATACGAAAAATACAATGTAACATATAAAATTTATATCGCAACAATATAATATGTAAAGTAAAAATTACTTAAATTCTTATTTTTTATTACTATTTTTATTATTAACTTGATCACAATAGCAGTAAAGTATCATTCAAAATCAATAGTATATTTTAAAACAATGAAATAAGTACCTTTATTAATAATTCAAACACAAAGTTACATTTTGCTAAGCACTTGGAGAATAAACTCATCCTATTTAAGATTAGAAAATACACTGGAACAACTACATTATTTTAAACCTTTACTACTTATAAAAACTATAAATATAACATGTACATTATAACATTATATAAGCATATTTTTTGTCTCCAGATTTGTTGAATACATAAGTTATAAGTACACAAATTTTAACACCCCTGTGGCGGT
Organism: Micrasema minimum; assembly: GCA_022494985.1. Lineage (NCBI taxonomy): Eukaryota > Metazoa > Arthropoda > Insecta > Trichoptera > Brachycentridae > Micrasema > Micrasema minimum. The sequence continues at coordinate 10,921 of JAGVSP010002199.1, read as the reverse complement.
GCTAAAACATCCATCTACATTTAATTTTCTTAATTAAAAAATCTTTTAAGCTTAAAATAATCCAATATCAACAATAGAAAAACAATGTTTTCCGCACACAATATCAATGTTGGAGATCCTGCTTGTGTGATGCCCAGTTACATCACCATTCCCAAAGGAACTTTTAGCACAGATCTTAAGGCTATTTCGTGTCAAACATTTTTTTTTATATAGATTTTTTATCGCCTTGCTTCAATCATTTCTAATAATATCATTCTTACACACCATATCCTTAATGCATAATATATTAACACATGTAAATACATGTAATCAAATAAAGTTTACAATACACAGATTTTATTACTCTGCATAATATTATGTAAATAAGTTATTTATATTAAAAAATTGTACTACCTAATATATAAAAAATCAAACCTAATATTATGTATACATAAATAGAAGTGAATATGCTTTAAGCATAATATTGTCTTTATTTATAGCAAGATTGGTTAAGATTATTTTTAATATTTTTTACAACCCTTTGTAGTCATGTAATAATGATTTGTATTTGAAATTGACTTGTGTGTTTTCTATGTACTTAAATTATGTATCTCTCGAATTTCATTTATCCTTCATATTTGTAAATAAAATAATAAAATGAAATACTAGTGACGTACATTAGTTTTTATTTATCCGTACTCCTTATTCATCAATTTCTTTCTCTGTTCCTTCGCTTTACGGCAACACCAGAGGCCAGCTAGAGAAATTTTGTCCCTATTAACCAAACATTATATTTCATAAGAAATTTTGGCTTTCAAAATAATATTCCAGATTTGCCACAAAACTTCGAAAACATATTTTATAAAATGTGAATGAATTTTTGTGGAAAATGAACAATAAAAATGACAGGAAGCCTTTTTGGCTTTTTTTTAAAAAATTTCTGGATAACTAAAGGTGAAAGATCACCTAATTTTATTTCATCAAAAAGCCTAATTTTTGTGGTCACACTTTATAAGTTCCACGTGAACTTGGTCTCACGAATTATTATGGGCCACAAATAATGCACAAGCACAATTTTTTTTTAGTCTCAGCAGTTACCCCTCTTAAATTCTATTGCTAGGGCAGCTATAGGAAATTGATAATATATCTTCTCTGCCCCGTGGTATAGTGGTGAGCACTTTTTAGGTTTCTGTGCATCTTTCTCAGGTTTTTTTCCCTGATAGGAATAAAAAAAAATTGAGCTTTTTTTATAGATATTTCTCTCAGAATTACGATATTGCATGGATATGTTTTCGACTCAAAATACAGAACCATTTAATTTTTTTAACAAAAATTAAAAGAAAAGTGTAAAATCTTTAGTATTATAGATTGAACTCTTGTATATTTACAAAGATTTTAACATCGTTAAAAATATATAATATGAACTGCGTAATTATAACATTATTTAAAAAAGTCACAGACGAATCATTAAAAATATGGATGTCAAGTAGCCTGCCGGGGATTGTGGTCTAGATGTTTGAGTCGCATAAACTCAGGATATTAGAATCCCTATGTTCGAATTTCATTCCACCACAGCTTGTTTCCTATTTTCTAGCACAGTTATAATATAACATTATTTAAAAATTTCTATAATCCGATAGGTATCCAATTTTCAGTGGTAGCAGCATTATTTTGCTTATGGCAGCACTATAAAACGCAAAGTGCATTCTATGAGACTAATTTATTTTCATCTGAAAAAAGACAGTAAGTACCTACCTAATTTTCACTGCAGAAATCGATTTCTTTCAAAAATATATTATTTAAAAGATATGTATTCATTAATTTATTATTGCATCAAATACGAAGTATTTTCGTATTCAAAACATCGTTATTTTCTACAGTTTTGTTTCTAGCCGTTCGTAAACCGCAGCGTAAAAAAATTATCACTTTTTGCGAACTGTCATGTCGGATTCTTACGTCAGTAACGTCAGTTTGTTTTTGTCGCTCGGTTAGTTGCATTGTGTGTCGAAGTGTATGTGCCGATTTTATTTAGTTTATTTTTAAAATACGTATCATAAAAATAATTAATGTAACTGTATCTGCATCAAAGTATTTCTGTATAAAATATATGATCTGATCTCAGTCTCAGTCGCACAGAAATGCGAAATGATTTCAATAACAAGCGGTGTATTTTTAACGGATTTTTTCTATTTTTGTTTGTTTACGTTTGTAAAAGCATTTAAAATTGTTTTCCAACCGCTTTTTATACCTATTATATTTAGATAATAATAATTATTTGTGTATTTTCATTTTTTTAAATTGTGCAGATTCTTACGTTCGTACCAGTTACCAAGTTAAATCGCGATATCTCTAACCTTCACTTTTATCTAAATTTGTCAGAAATAATAGCCGTAATAATAATCACCGGTAAAGTGTTGTTTACTTTCCAGTGACTTGTTTTGTGCTGTGATTGAAGAAAATATTGAAAATGTCCGACGTCGAAGAGAAAATTGTGATGACACCGAAGTGTAAGACTGCCAACTCCACAACCCTCATAGTGGAGAGAAGGGCTGTCCAGCAAGCTAGTGAGAGTATGCATGTAGCGGGAGGAGATCACACGGGAATAGTCATCAATAAAGAGCAAATACAAGGTTAAACATCAATCAATTAAGCTTTTCTTGTACAATTTACTTAATACTTTACTTTTCCGAATCAAAATTTTAAGTTCGCAAAACCCGGATGAAGTACTCACCTACTTTTTGTTTTAAGTCACCTAATAAATTTATTCTAGGGGGGCGAGACCCTAGATTAATATACGGCGAGACCTCTTGGGGTGGCTAGTAGTTGCCGATAAGATAATATTAGGGGCAGAGACATGTTAAGATCATTGGGAAGGGGGCGGATTACGCGGATTTTCGAGAAAAAATTTTAGGAAAAATTTGCGTAGATCTTAAATTACCGTTTTTTTTGCTTTAAGAATTGATTTTTGAATGCACCCTTTTTTTATTTAATGTCCAATACCACTGAATAGGTACCTACAACCTACCGAACACTGTTGCACCTACCTTTTTTTTCTATCAGCCCCTATCACTCCCTTTGAAAATACTGATGAGTCCGTAACATCTGGTTTTCCGTATGATTTTATTCATTCATTTGTTAATTCATTCTTCTGTATATTTAGACAACATAATTTTAAATGTTTCAAATTCCCGCCGAAATAAAAATTCAAATTACATATAATAAAAGGACACGCAGTCACGTGGTTTACACCGTTTCTCCATACAAACGTAGTCCTCGATCTTCTCCCTGGAATTTGTTTTATTTCTTCACACATCATCTACTGGGTCTATATCGTCTTGTTTTTTTTTATAATTGATTTTTCAAAGGAGGTAAATTTTTTAAAAATAAGGGGATACAAACACGATTCTGGTCGAGATCTAAAACAATGCGTGAGAAAACCATCGCTCTAGTGCTAAAATCTATATATAAATCTGGGGCTTTAATAACAATAATACTTAAGTACTTATATAATTTTTTTTAAATTCGGATTTTTGGCTTCAAAGTAGAGTAGAGTAGAAGTCGATACTATTGTTTTCGACGTCATTATTCATTAAAGTACCTCTACAGATACAGTGTATTGTATTGCTACAGAAGATCATTATTTATATTGTAAATTTATCCTGTTGTACCGTGTATAAGTATTTGTAAATGTTACGACTTTATGTAAATGTGAATCCCGTAATACTTCCTGTTGTATCCCATATTTCCTACTTCCTACCCTACCTATTTCTAGTTCTATTTCTGCCTCAATTGGTTCGGTATGTTACACTCACTTTACCTCAGAAAAGGGGAAGAAAGAGCCATTGCATTTACATCATATTTTAGACCGTAATGATTGATTTATTATGCATTTTCAAATATGATTTTGGGTAGTAAGTATTTATAAATTACCTTGTATGGCTGGAAAACTAGTCGCTAACAACTGGAAGTCTGCTCGCCAAGATAGAAAGCAAAAGCAGTGAAAGAAGCCATGACTTAAAAACTATGGTATTTTATGTACACTCGTAAAAAACATCGGCAAATTTGTTCCGATAATAAGTACATGTTATACATTATGTTATATTATAAAAGTATTTGTACATACTTACCTTTATTTATTTTATTATCTTATCTCCTATCTCACTATTTTATTTTAGCTCACATATTTAACAAAATATTATATCATAATGTATGTATTTATCTGCCTGTGAACTTACATACACATTAAGGCGACCCATCCAGCGCGGAGCAAAAAAAGGCAGTTTTCAAACTAAACTTTAGAGTCCAATAATAAGCTTAACATAAAATTTGAAAACCATATAAAAGATTGAACATTTATCTAGTTGGTTGATGAAATAAAAATATTTGAAAAAAAAAAATTATTGGACTAAAAAATTGCAAGGAAAAGTGCATTTTTCGTTTTTTCAACACAAAGTTTTAGTAATTAGATATTATATTCTAATATTTTTAATTATAGTTATTTAAAGATCAATCATTAATCTTATTGGAGGATGAGTTAGTTTTTTTTTAAAGTATCTGATTTTCGTAAAATAAAGTTGTTTCAGAGTCCATTTCGAATTAAATTGTTGAAATTTAATCGCTCTTTCTCATACATATTACTTTTAAAAATGTTTTTTTTTTTACATTTCTATATACAACACGTATTTTTCAATTAAGTGCTTTTTTTTTAATTGCTAAAATATAATTGCAATTAATATTATAAAATCATGTATTTTCATTGAAAATCAATCATATACAAAGCGTACCTTTTGAAAATTTGAAATCAGTTCTGAAATCATGTTTGGCTGGATGGATCGCCTTAAGTGTTTTTAGAATCGACCTAGCAAGTATTTAGTTTCATCAATCTGTGTTTTCTTTAATTTGCAATTCAATATCGTAATCGATCAAGAATTCCTCAAGTCGTGTGATATCATCAAATCTATTATAGATACAGCAGTTGTAGATATAGATTAGCTAATGGCAACAAACGTACCTTGTACTTATGTATACATTTACATATTTAAAATAGTTAACTCACATTACCTGGGGGTTCCATGCAAGTTCTGGCTTGGGTCAATAGTTTATTTATTTTATTTCCAGGAAAAATAGCAGATACACTTATTTGAATAAATATGACTTTTCACACTAATATTTTTATGACTTGACTTCATGTAGTGAATGATCAATATCACTGCAATCGATGCACCAATGCAGTGAGTGCCTTATGCACCATCAAGAGCGGATAAGGGAAAGGAAGGAGGATTCATAACCTAGAAATCTGACCTCGAGTAAAAAAAGTTAAATGAGGGTTTTTACAGCAATATCTGCAGCGAATTGTTTGGTTTGGGTTAAGGGTCGTTGAGTGAGCAATATCTATTTCTAAATATGTTTTACCGCGGAAGACTCAACTGTGTTTTCAACAGACTTGGACTAAACTTATTAATATTCGCTCCATTTTTTTGCACGGTGTTCTGTGAGAATATTCTTAAAATGTGCAAAAAATATCTAAACACTTGGACTTTCAGTAGCGTCTGAAGTCTGAACTGGAAACCAGATGTATTTCTGCTATCCTTGAAATTCATCGTCAAAAGTACTCACATTTAAGATAAGTCTGGAAATTCGGAAGTTGCCCGTCTTGTCTGGGCTGCCGAATGTATTTGTTGGGCGAGTATAAAATATTGTACATACACATGAGGTCATATAGAAATATTTCATAATCTGAAATTTCTTAATTTTATTATTTTTTCTTTATTTTACAAACAAGACAAAACTACATACTTTGAACCTTTGATCTTATCAAATTAAAAACATTATACAAGTTAGGGAAATTTTCCCTTATTTATTTCATTCTCAGATGATAGCCAATTACTTACAGTGAACTAACGAACTGATGAAAATAATAGCTACTAAATTTATAACAATAAAATTATTTATTATTGAATATTATCATCAATGTGTTGTTGTACAGGTAGGTAAGTCCACATCAGATTGCATTTTTTTTCACGTTCAATGGCAGCCACGTGTTATAACTTTATTACTAACGAGAGTTTGAGAATATTATTTTGCTGTTGATAATATGAACTGTGCCACCAATTTATGACATTTCCATATTTATGATGTAGGTAGGTACCTACCTATATTTCTGGATACCGTGACATCACCGGGCGGTATATTTTAGTGCCAGCCTCGGTAGTTACCTCTAGTTTAGTGGGAGTGGGTCACCGAGTAACTTAACTATTCCACCCGAGTATCAAATTGATGAAATACCAGAGCTATCTCAATACATTATTATTCGCATTACCATCAATCATATCTGGTCTTATAGTGGGACATTGGTTGCGAGCTTGTGTGGGGTGCTAGTAGCAAAATAAAAAGCCCATCAGGTGGAATTTTTTGCCTTATTACTTGCCATAGTACGCTGCCATTTGTTTTCTATATTTTAGCAAGAATGTTCTTATTACCTTCTTCAGTGGCGTTATTGACGTGATAACCTCTAATAAATCGATGAACGCCGGTGCACACACACAAAAAAGCATGACTCATTGTCGCGTTCCGCCTGAGCCGAGTGGTGCAAGCGAGAGCGCGGAACAAGCGATAGAGAGGCACGATCGGCCTAAGCGTTTCGTTTGTGACGCATCTATCTCTCTTAATCCACTCCATCGGCCGATGCGTCCGAGTAGAAGGGAGACAGCAGCAGCACACAAGAAGAAAAAACAAAAAAAAAGTTAATTAATTATTAAATTAATACATTCAGTAATAATTTCCAATTCAATTCATAAAAGTATGTTATTTTCATCAATTTTCTTATGACGTTATCACGTAAAATTATTATCGTCCGTAAACCGACTTTACAGGCAACCAAAAGTTATTTTTAGTTGAAACTTTTACTTTTAGCTACGTTTTCTTAAGTCGAGGCAAACCTCAACATATAAGTAATGGGTAGGTACTCACATACAAGATCATTATGTACCATAAATGGCGGTCAATCGGTCTACGTCTGTTTTATTAGGTACACCCGTCTGTAACTCCCGACTGCCTCAATATCTGAAGTCATCAATTAATCGTCACACCACCTTGTGGTAACTAAGGACTGTTGATCGCAGTATGGAACTTGTAAATATATTGAATTCTAATTATTAAATCAGTAATGGATAGCAGCCATATAAATATTATTATGATCCGCTTATCCCCGAACGTGATGAATCTAAAAATTGGGTACACTTCCCGATTTTTTTTTTTTACAATATCAAGGGATTTTTTCTTTCAAATATTTTTACGATGTCATATGATTTTTTTAGCGCGCGTTTGAAATAGCGCTTTTTCAAATCGCTCGCAAAATCCCTTCATTTGGCCGCGCATGTTAAGCGTGTGACGTCACAGCATATAGGCATATATAGCGCTCGACTTCGTAACTGAATTTCACTAGCGCCTTTCATGGTGGACGGGTATGACGTCATTTAACCAATAACGGGCGTTAAAAAAACATTCGTATTTATCGTGTTTTTAAAAAACATAAATTTATAAATGAAAACAACATTTTGATCATTGTGTTTTATATCGTTGGAATTGTAAAAATATACTTTAAATATTAAATATAACGTTTATTAAGGATATTCATGCTATCAGGAAGAACCCTATTCTCAGGATTGGTTTGTAGCAGCCAATAACGTCCATCATCTACTCCCGATTAGGCTATAAGTATTCGAAATAAATAATTTTTTTGTAAAGGCTTTGTAATACTTCGAATTGTACTTATTTAGCATGTTCTTCGTCTTGTGGTCACTTATTTGAATTGATGGTGGTGAAATACCTAAACCTAATACTTAAAGTACTAGCGAATTAATTTTACAGAACTGCGATGCTTTTTATCAGAAAATCAACCCATGGCTCTCAGTGTTATCCTTATCCTTAAGATTGAGAGTTAGTTTTAATTTATTCCGGCAACTAATGGCAATACTTTTTTACTGAGCAGACCTTACGCACCTACACATTTTTTCCAATACAATATTCCAATATTTTCACTTTGTATTTTAAAATTTAGAGTATAATATATCTCTTCACGCGATTGTGGTTAATGTCTTTATTTGATTATCGGTTATTTATTTCCGCTCACGTGGCGTTTTTTATGCAAATATTAATACTGAATCACTTGCATGATAAAATATATTATAACACATGCGTGACATTCCTACAAAGATAACAAACAGTTTCGCTAAAGGAAGTTCAGTTCAATGCTGACGTCGGTTTAATTTACCTATCAACATTCAACGTTCATTTTATGGGAAAACTATGTACCTCATAACCTGACATTCCTACAAAACTTCGCATTAGTAGAAAGCACAACTTTTTATAAATCTGATATCTGAATTACCAATTAAGGAATAAAAAAATAATAAGCTATCGATCGTACCTAAATTAATTTTTACACATATCACCTACACCTACACTTAGCTACGCTGCATAAGTACAATAATATAGGTATCTAAAACACAAACAATTTATTCAAGTATTGTAATAAAATAATATAGAGTAAAATGATAAATACATACCTTCACATATAAAACTGTAATTTTAAGATACGCACCATCATACATGGTCTAAATTATCAATTCCTCGTCATATAATAATTACGCTGAATAATGTCTACAATAATAATATTCATAAATAATTCAGTATTAATTATATTTTTCATTATTCTGCTAAATAGATAAACATGAATAATGTCTCTAATCATATACGTTAGACTTTATCAAAATGATTTATCCGCTCATGACCTGGCCATGCATGTCACGAGAAACATCACCCGATGTAATTATGCGGACCTAACTGTATAATATGTCCATCATTAAATCATGACAAGACAATCTTTAACCAGTGTACTGCGGGCAAAAATACATTATTGAATCAAATGATAAAATGTTTACGAGTTTGGAGTCTCGTAATCTAATATAGAAAGTAATCACTTAATATATTTTTCTTAGAGCTTGCTAATGAATCCTTTGATACCGTATCAAACAAAAAAATACGATACATAGGCTATCAATTACACGCTTTAAATCAATAGAGACTATAAACTACATTCAATATACTCTTAGGTGTGGTAATATTACTTATAGATCGTAAATAAAAACAATCTTTAAGGCTGGTTATGATAATATTTTATGGTATCATTTGAAAATAAAAACGAAGTTCAGATTCAGTTGTATTATAGCCACGATGGTATGAAATTTAATAATTTCCTAACATTTAATACAGTACCAACTCCGATGGTTGAATCTAAAACGTCCATCTACGTAGCCATTTTAAGTATAAAAACACTCCGTTATGAACTATAGAAGGACAGACATCTTCTGCCATTTTTTTTATCACCATCTCAGAGGCACAGGCGCACCCAATCCTCATTATAGTATAAACGCCACTGGGTTTATCTCCCCCCCACATATCACTGATTCTTTCCCAAAGGAAACTTTTTAGTACAGATTGGTTAAAGCGCTGTTCAAATAAATGGGATGGAACTGCGGGATCTGCAACAAAATAGACCGAGCAACCCTAGCATGGATTTTTTCTTAGGAAAAATATCTTCCTATTATTATTTGTAATTCGACCGTCATATACGTAGGTAAACATACAAAAGTGATTAAAAATAACAGCAATTAATACTTATGCAAAGCTCAGCAACAAAGTACGATTACATACTTCAGTTCTACAGATATTATATGTCAATGGTTTTTTTTTAATCCATTCCTTGTTGCAGAAAGAAACGTATTAGTTATCTAACGTTGAAGGTATTAAAAAAAACACTGTTGCTGAAATTTTAATATACTACTATCTGATACCGCTCGCGTTTGCTTAGCCGCAGAAAGAAAACATGTAATTCCTAGACATATCGATTGCGAAATGTTGAAGAGATTTATCTCTGTTGTCTTATTGGAATTGGGTAATCTGAGAGGAATGCTTTGTATTTTCTTTCTGATGATAATGCGATTAAATGAAAATTCGAATAACGTCGTATAAAGTGTATACTTCGTATAGTATAAAAGGTATAGTGTAAATGTACTTATATTATTTTCTATTTTGTGACATTATTGTTCAAAGTTCTTCATGGTAGAGTTATTATATAATATCATATTTGTTTATCCGTCTTTGGCATAAACAATTGAAATTTCTTGCGGCGGTCGACTCGTAAATTTAATATGATGAGTCTTTCATATACCTTGGACAATTATTTATATTTAAAATGTGTTGTGGCTCAGGCTCCGAGCTCATCGAATGGCGAATTATACTCATAGTATGAAAGAAAAGGTGCGCTCCGTCAAGTCGGAATTTCCAACATAAAAACTCTATATTCGAAAACAGGTCACCCCAAAACCCTTTAAACGAATACCAATCTTTTATTATTATAAAAAGAACAAAAATGGGGTTTTTTTGGGCGCGTCCCGGCCATCTGCGAGTTAAAAATAAACGCTTAATATTCAAAATCAGCACGCGCCGTATCGTCTAAAAACGATACCCATCCTATCCTTTTATGAAAAACAATTGCGTCCGCCATCTTGGATATCAAAATAAAACTTTAAATTTGAAATCAGGTACGCGAACACGGAACAGAACTGAGAATGCCCACGCCCCTACTAACGATGCACAACCCTTCATGCTCTTAAGAAAATGAATGTTGTCCGCCATCATGAGAATTTCGAATAAACACTTAATATCTAAATCAGGACGCCCATACTCCTAACAAAAACGATACCCATCTTCATTATAAGAAAAAAAAGGTGCGATCGGCCATCTGCGATAATCAAACAAAAACTTTAACTTTGAAATCAGAGCCCCCCGAACCTTAAAACGATAAAACCCTTCTTCCTTTTAAAAAAAAAATTGGTAAAAAAAAAGAGAAAACCCCCCAACCCGGCCCCCCCCATTTTTT
>JAGVSP010002198.1:0-49460 GCA_022494985.1 Micrasema minimum | reverse complement strand
TCTATTTTTTTGGAATATTATTCGCATTGCCTTGTTTTGTGGCACCGTGAGGTTTTTTTAATCTTCTTCAGTGGCTAAAAATAAAATACTACTGCAGTAATTTATATGGGGCACAATGATCCATTATATATCAATTTGCAGGAATCCGCATTAATAAATCTTCGAATTCCCAGAAGTGAAACTTTCTTGGCTATTTTTTTGGTAACATGGTAATAATTAATATCATGTATATACAATGTATGTAGGTATAAACAATGTACGTAATCAAAACTAAATAAATAAAGAAAAAATAGATAAAACAAAAAAATAGTATAGGTATCTAGTATTAGAGTGATTTTTGTGCACAGCTGATTATCACCGTTGGTTACGTTCCGCCCACAAGTGGTAAGTCCAGTTGCTCAATCACAGATAACTATCGACGTAGTAAAAAACGTGCTATCCACGTGCTAGCCCTAACGATTTGACCGATCACAGTTCGATACCGTGTGGTATCGGTTCGGCAACGTGTTCGCCGAGCCGAGCATAGCCGAGCGGGGCCGATGCGCGCAATATCGCGGCCGTACGTCAAACGTTAATCACGCGCTTGTCGTATTTTTTTTTATGTCGACTGCTTTTTCTCAATATTTGGCTTGCCGAAAACCGGCTAAATTATAATAAAGATTGAATGAATATATGTGCGAATAAGATATATCTCGGGAAATGGCTCGCGACTAGTATGCGCTCGTTTAATAATCTTGATCGATAACTTTTAACGCGTGTTCCATTGTGATCGCGAAAACGTTAAACATCCATGGGTAAGAAATCGTTATCACGTCGCTTATTACCGAGTCGGTAGTGATCTGTGATCGAGCAACAGGTAGTTTAGCTCTGAGCGATTTTATTGCGAATATTATGAGAGGGCAACACGGGAAATCATGTTATGTTATAAATTACTACACTACACGTCTACTATCATAATGATAACGAGATTTGTGACCGAGTTCGAAACGCCAAGTCGACAAATTGAACCACTAAAGTTCCATATTTTTCGTGCAATTAAAATATTTTATTTACCAGAAGCGGGACAGAAAACTGTACAGTTTGCAGACTGACCCGTATAAAGCGAAAACTGTGTGCAATATTGAATGGGCCGCGCGACGTTTGGCTGACCTGACAATTAATGGTTTTTGAAACTTTGCTGCTTTGAATGCTTTGAGAAACGTAAAAAATATAAAACATATTTACATTATTAGTTATATTAACAATTTCCTGTGTAAAAACATACGATAATAACCTGCGATAGCGCTTAAAAAAATACACATATTTAGCGTGTCTTTTGACAGACTGTACAGTTTTCTAAACAAGAAGCTGTACAGTTTTTTGTCCCGTTTAAAGTGCGTTTTACTCCTACTTACTTATAAAGGTACGTATACGACTAGTAAACATGGTTTCTATGTAGTTTTTTGTGGAATAAAAAATAAGTAATTTGAATTTATCGTATTATAGGTTTCCTACCGAACCACTCGTTGAAATAATAATGCACTCGATGAAAAAAGCTTCCATGTATTTTTTAATTAATGATTTATTAATCTTTAATAAATCACTGACTTCACATTAGCATTTCTGTAATACAAATGTGCTGCCGTGAGTAAATAGAATTAATTAAATACTAAAAGATGCGATGATTTCCATATTTCACTTTTTATCTATCATTATATTGAATCGCAACAACGCATTTGGCGTTCGGCGAACTGAAATATTATATTGTTTAGCTCACATTAACCGGTACGTTAGTTGCAATGTGCATTCGCTGAAATCGGAATCTCCGCTGCACTTCTTTCAGAACCAGTTTCAGAACCTCAACCGAGAGATTACACTGCAAAACTGCAATCTAAAACATACACGGAGTTAACGGGATGAAATATCGCAGATTCGTTAACTTGCAGGTTGAGATTTTGCCTTGAAAGTTAGGCGGAATTACTCGCAGATTGGAGGTAATCTTCATTGAACGAACGAACGGGGCCTTATGTATTAGAGGAAGTGGGATGAAGAGTGATGTACTCTCTCTATACTTCAGTCTAGTTCTGTTTAATTCAACAGTAGTTGCATTTTCTCCAAGATGTGGACATCTCACGAGTTTGCAGCATCCAAATAGATGTGTTAGTTTTAATACGCGAGTTCAATTGTCGTTTCTTCAATGTAAAAAAAACTCTGGTTTTACCTGAGATTTAATAGATTTTTTAGGATATAATCTTAGTATAAATAATTGTTTTTTTTAATGGTGTTGTGTTTGTGCTATGTACCAAAAAATTCAAGTGCCGGTTTATAATATTTTTGCTATAATTTATGTCAATTTGAGACTAGGAAGTCGAATATTTTGATTGATTTAATTCCAAATTAAATAAATTACTGTGTGCATTTCTCATGCAAGGTTCGGTTGTTTATCAGACTGTGAATCATATCGTGAAAAGTAATTATTGGTTAAAGCGAAATACCGATGATTCGTGTGGGTTTTTGTTAGTTTTGTGAAATAAGACCAGCGAATTGGGAGAATGGTAACCCGGGACGTGAACAGTGATGCCCAGGGTTCAGCGACTGGAGTTTCGAGGGAGGGCCACTTCATGGCGAGAGACGATATATTCGGAACAAGATCCTCCCAAACTGACAAATAACATTTATATATTCCAACAGTTTCCATCAAACTTTAATCCTGAAAAAGGCGAAGTGCAAACATCCCTGAAAAACGCACCTCCAAACAATGAAACTGTTATTAAGAAATCAGACGAAGATAGTGATGATTACGAAGAAATTTTAAACTAGCGGTCTTTTTCTTTTAGATCCTAGAGAAAAAGATGTGCATAATATTTACGATGTAGTTAAAAGTACGCATCAAGTCGAAAATTGTTCATGTTTATTTATCAAAAGTCACGAATGTGACGATGATATTTATGACCATGTAAGCGTAGACGATACGGCAGATTTTCAAAGACCAGAAAAAAGTGACGAGGCGGATAATCACATCGAATTAGATGCCTCAACAAAATCAAATAATGAAAGTAGTTGTATTATAACCCAATCAATTGCAGAGGCAATTTCTAATTGCGAAAAAATACTACAGTGTGAAACTAACGATACTCGAAACGGTGATGATTTGCAACTGTTACAAAGTATCATTAGTCAAAATGGCGAAGTTTCTCTAGGAAATCGTAACGTTGATGCTGATGAATGTCAAAAGAAATTAAAAGTTACTAATGTAGAAGAGAGCAGTAGTTCAGATAGCGATGATTATTATCAGGAATTAGCTGATATAGATACCAAACAATATCCACCAGAGCTGCACAGAACAAAAGATAATAAGTACACTGTAACAAAGTCGCAAAGTAGCAATTCAGACAGTTATGAGACAATAGATGAAGAAGACGGAATTTACGACTACATTGACGTAAAACCTTGTCAATTGAACAGAGAACCGCGACTATATGACAGAATATTCAGCGACGACTGTACTCAAAACTTGATCAACAAAAGCTACTGCATCGTCGACAATCTGTCAGGTTTAAAGCTGGAGTACCTGTCGAGGAGAGGCAAGCTACCTGATGAAGGATGCAGGGATCCTTACAGCGGGCTGGACCTGAGCATGCGGGTGACCTTCAACCTGGACCACGAGAAGACCGGACGACGGGGTAGCTGCAGCAGCGACGAGGATGCTCCGTACCAGAGGAGGCAGAGTAAGGGAGGGGAGTCCCTCCAAAGAAGATCTTCCTGTGTTTCCATACTGTCAGTAAAGAAGGCGTTAAGATGGGTCAGAACAGTATCGACTCTTTCGTCACTATGCACCACGGTTCTTGCGAACAATGTAATTATTATTTTTTAATACTATTTATAAGGTAAATTGACTGTATTACTAGTAAAGATAGCTTTTCTACGGGACAGCAAACTGTACAGTTTCCTGTGCAGTCTGAAAGCTGTCCCGCATAAAACGAAAACTGTATGTAAAACTGTGTGGCCGACGCGACGTTTGGCTGACATGACAGTTAATGTTTTTTTAAATGTAAACGTTTAAGTAGATATTGGTATTGTATGCTTTAACATGCACGCACGTCGATTATTCTGACTTCTTACATGCCCACTTTCAAGCATTGTTTTACTTGACCATGTCATTGTGTTTCTCGGCCTTTCCTCGACTTCTACATCCAGGCACCGTCGCATCATATATTTTTTTAGCCGTTCTTTCATCATCCATTCGCAAAATGACCGAATACATGACCGAACCATCGCAAAAGACCTTTCTTAATTTTTGTCGATAATGCTTATGACTATGCTCTAATTTCGACATTTGTACACCTACATAGTCCATACTACACATTCCGCCTGTTTTGAGATGGCATTTCAACTGCATTCAATCATACTTTCGTCCTTCTTTTTCCAACACCACGTTTCCACTACCATAGCATAAGGGTTGGTACTTGGTACCAGAACTGTGTTATTTATTTATTTATTTACTTTCTTTGACGCCCATAGGGCTTTTACATTGTACATACTATATTATAATAAGAAAAAAAGTTACACATTTAAAATAATAAACATTTTTTTTTTTTTTAATAAAAATTACAAAATAATTTTTAAATAAAATTTCTGTGAATATAATAAAAAAATATTTAAAATTAGATGTACGAATTCTGATATTGTAATGCATATTGTAAAACTCTTCTGGTGTCATGTATTTTAACTGTCAACTTAACATATGCAGTTGTCTTGTTCAAATTTCTCATATCTTATTTACTTGCAAGTCTCAAAAGCGTGACGATTTTAGGAGAAACTTGCCACAATTTTCCACTAAGTTCAGAAGACACAGTTTACAATTATTATTTGTTGTTGAAAACATGCTAACTTGTTAATAATATCTATCTTCCTTCTCTTGTATCCCTTGTTTTGTACCTACATCTCATGGTGCGGCAGTTTTAAAAATGGTCGATTTGGAAAAAAGATTTTATTCATTCATTCATTCATACCATATCCACTCCCTATGTGGAGCATATGGAATCCACAAAAACTGCATCCAGGCCAAAGCGATCGGCCGCTAGCTCCCCGTGCATCCTCCCAAGTCAAAGTCCACGTCCCGCAGCTCTGACGTAAACCGCCGACGAATTGTCAAACAGTGGTAACGACCAGGACGCCGAGAACCTGATGCCTTGTAAAATAGGCAAGCATGGTTAAGGCTCTCGGGAGGCGCACGTAGTATATGGCCGAAACGCCTTTGCCGGTTGACAGTAGATTACCAAGAGATGCTGTGTCCCGGTGCCTCACCTCTGTGTTCCTTACAAAGTCAAACCACCGCACACCTTAAATTCTTCTAAGACAACCTATTCTCAAAACTCAGAAGTCTGCTGTCTTGGGTCCTGGTTAGGTGCCACGATTTCCAGCCATAGAGAACAGTTGCTCGAATCACAGATCACTATCGACGCGGTAATAAGCGACGTGATAACGATTTCTTACCATGAATGTTTTACCGTTTTCGCGATCACAAGGAACACGCGATAAAAGTTATCGATCGGGATTATTAAACGAGCGCATCAAGTCGCGGGCCATTTCCCGAGATATATCTTCTTCGCACATATCTTCTTTAAATCTTTCTCGAGTGCCGTATTGCATTTAGCCGGCGTTCGGCAAGCCAAATTATTGTGAAAAGCAGTCGACATAACAAACAATCCGACACGCGCGTTGACTTTCTTGATTTTTGAAGTTTGACGTTTAGCCGCGATATCTATGGTGCTCCGGCAACGCGAACGTGGCTATGAACGTATGTTTATTGTGATCGGTGAAATGGTTAGCGTTAGCACGTGGTTAGCACGTTTTTAACTACGTCGATAGTTATCTGTGATTGAGCTACAGGAACAAAAAGATTTATGCTTGCGGTTAATTGTATGCGGTAGGAGAATGGGATCCGAGACTTGGCCAATTCTAAAGAAAAAATAACCCTTACCTTGGTATTCTGGGTACTGAGGGGTGGAAGCAGAGAGGAGTTGTCTTGATAGCATTCGCAATCTTGTTCAGCAGATGTTTCCAACACAATTTATACCTACTACTTTCCCTTATCCGCACCCGATGGTGCATAATCACTGCATTGGTACACCAAGTGCAGTGTATCTTGATCATTTTATTACATCAAGGTAAGATGATCAGTATTACGCTTCAGCACCAGTCCAAGGTATCACACAAGAAATATTAAATGCACATTTATTTGACCGACCTCGTAGCGTAGTAGTAGCGCATTTGGCTACCGTGCACGAGGTCGCGGGTTCGATTCCCGTAGGCGGTCATCTTGAAATATTTATTAACATGTGAAAAAAAGAAAATTATTCAAATGTAGGAGTTTATTGTTTAGTTTTAGTTTATGAATTTAACGATTTAGTTTAATAAAAAAAAAATTCAATTCGGGATAACAATGATGTGTAATCACTGATACAACTTATTTTCATACCAATGGTTGACCGCCATATCCTAGATTTATGGTCGAAACCATTTTAAACTTATTTAAATCGGTGGTAAAATAATTTCGGTTTCGTCTTGCTTCAATGTAGTTTATATCGATACAATGTATGATCCTCGTATTTATTTTGTAACAAACTTGTATGATACCACTCCCCGAACTCGACAACTTACAGAACCACTCAGGGTAGCGATTATGAAAAAGCTTCTACAAAATTCTCTTGCACGTGATAAACATATTAAGACAGCGGATGGATGACACCCCATGAGCCATGATTAGTCAAACTCAAAATTTAATAAGAGGCGCAATGAACGGTTTATACATGGTGAAACAAAAATCTATGTACAAGCGGGAAACCAGTGAATCTACGTTATATTTGGAGTCGATTTTGTAGATTTTTTTAATTTGACCCATAGTTTTCAAAGAAAATTGAGATTGAGAAAATTGAAAATTGAAATTGAGAAAATTGAAAATAGATTTTTTTATTTAAGAAATTTTTTTAATTTAGTCAAATAAATAGTATCCATAAATAAACCAAAATCAAAATCCGAATTTTAATAAGAATTTGTGCAATTTTACTTAATCTGAGGTAGGTACCTACAACCTACCTATAGGTCGCGTCATGTAAAAAGAACGCTGGAAGAAAGTGGAGGGGGTGTGTTTGCGCATGTGACCCGCGCACCCGCGTCCCAAATAAGAGCGATAATCGCCTAATGCGCTAATGCGCAGCTTGACCGCCAGCGTTCTTTTTACATGACGCGACCTGTACCTACTAATGAATGCTTTTACGAGAAGAAAAGAAAAAAATTTTTGAAGCTCAGTTTAAAAAGCCATATATAACACATTCCAGTTTTCGGGTTGTACCTACAACAAATTGACTACTACATGTATTTTATTCTAAAATAATTTCCAAAAAAAATTTTTATGTTTATTTTTGTACCATGTTTCATTAGGTAAAGATGAATATTTTATAAAAGTATATTTTAGAACATAAAAGCGTTATTTGCGCCATATTTTTTTTGTATTTGACTCGTGGTTTCATATTTACATACCTGACCACCGTCGAAAACAAAATTGTCTTTTTGAAAAACAAAAAATAAACATGTTCAAAAAACAAGAAATTTTACGAAAAGCAGAAAATTTGGTCATCACGCCCGCCGATTATGCCGAATAATTGTACTTGTCAACTTTCAAATACTTGTAATGCCCTGCCTTCCTCGGCCTTCCTCGACTTCCACACCTAGGCACACATGCATTTTAACTTCTTTCAGTCGTTTTATCACAGTTAATTCGCTCCACATGACCGAACCATTGCAACACACATGTCGATAATTCTTATCCCAACAAAAAAAAAACTTTTGGTTGTCTGTAAAGTCGGTTTACGGACAATAATTTTTCATGGTAACGTCATAAGAAAACATTGATGAAAAATAGCATATTTTTATGAATTGAATTGAATTATTATTACTGAATTATCATTATTTTGTATACCTAATACAAAGCAGGAGTTAAATGAAAATTTCCATAAATTAACATTTTTTTTTTTTTTCTTCTTGTGTGCTGCTGCTGTCTCCCTTTTACTCGGACGCATCGGCCGATGGAGTGGAAGAGAGATAGATGCGTTACAAACCGAACGCTTAGGCCGATCGTGCCTCTCTATCGCTTGTTCCGCGCTCTAGCTTGCACACTCGCTCAGGCGGAACGTGACAATGAGTCATGCTTTTTCGTGTGTGCAGCCGGCGTTCATCGATTTATTAGACGTTATCACGTCAATAATAAAAAGGAATAAATTAATAACGTAACTCTTTAAAATCTCAAAGATATATATTATGTAAGCGCTACCCAGTTATAATATTCTAAATTTGAATGTGAGTTTAGTTGATCCTGAATGTTGAGATAGGTTGCAATTGCGTAATGTATAACGGTATTAGCTACCCAGACCACGATAAATTATTTAAATTGCATAGCATAGACAAGCGAAGTTAAACGACAACTATTCAGCGGGTCTACCGTTCGTGGTAACAAGTTTAGTTACACACGAAGATAAATCAATTTTTATCTGTGTAACTTTGGCTATGATTTTTTTGGCGGCCTCCGAAGCGTAGTGGCTAAGACGCTGGACTCACGATAAGGAGGTTCTGGGTTCGATTTCCGGTGAAAACACCAAAATTGAAAGGGGATTTTTATCAACCCTGGGTATTTGTGATGCTGCGCTGTTTCCCTCTGTAATTGGGCCTCCTGGCCTGTTTTTTTTTTTTTTTTAATTAATTAACAACCTCCACTCTGTTGGGGTCGTTATATAAAATAAAATATTAAAAAAATACAGACTATTATAACTACTTCAACTACTTTCCCTTAGCCGCACCCAGTGGTGCATAGGACACTGAATTGGTACGCGAAATGCAGTTTTTTCAAGCGTAAAACTTGCAACCACCGTGCCTTGATCTAATAATGATCAAGATACACTGCTCATGTGCTCTTAGTATACCAATGCAGTGCCCTATGCACTATTATATATGCGTAATGGAAAGTAGCAGTAGTAGATACTGATATAGGAATCTTTTTTCTACGTGTTGACTAGAAAAAAGATTCGTTATCAACGGGATTTAATAAATTATTTAAGAAGTCAAAGATGTTGTATGCGTCCCGAGACATTGATGATAAATATTGTAGAAGTGAACTTGATGTCCGTACGGGAATACTAGCCACAACAGGTTTTGTAGAGAAAATGAACATTTTCTATAGCTGGTCTCTCAGTAGAAATTTGTTGAATGTGTCCATCTTTACTGACTTTTAAGTTGGTATACATGGTGAAACAAAACTCGATGTACAACCGGAAAACCAGTGAATCTACATCACATTTGGAGTGGATTTTGTAGATTTTTTTAAATTTTATTTGATCCAAAGTTTTGCAAATTATTATCAAATGTCATTTATTTAGTCAAATTAATACTATTCATGAAGAACACAAATAAAAAAACGCGTTTTATTAAGAGTTTATGCAATTTTACTTAATCTGCGGAACTTATAAAAGCTTTTATGAGACGAAATTTTTTTTTTAACTAACTAAAAAGTAACTAACCATCACGCCATTTCCCCGAAAGGGTAGGCAGAGAGGATAGAACGCCACACCACTCTGTCCTGGCATACTTCTCTTGCTTCACACACGCATCTGGTCGATATCTAGAATGTGTGAAAAAATCAGTGTTCTAATTTTAAATTCCAGGGAGAAAATCGAAGAATACGTTTGTATGGGAAAGCGGCCGCGTCACACGTGGTGGAGTATGCTCTTAATAAAGATGATTTAGAAGATTCAGCTCTCATGTAAAAAAAATTTAAAAATAGTGACGGATATAATTTTAAATACAAATAGTTGCTCTACAACATTCTCCGAAGTTACAAACATTTTCACGTAGTTTATATAGGATACCTGAATTTCTTGAGATAAGCTATGAAGGTGTGTCGTATAAGAACAGGTTATTCAAGATAAGTGCATAAGATTAGGTATGTCCATCTATATGGCGTTTATCTGTAATCATTTGAACTTTGACATTGTTATAAAATACTTTTAAAAGCCTATTCACTTTTTTAGGGTGACGATGATGAGAGGTTTTTTAAAAATAAATATTTCACTTTTTATGTTAGATACCCGATTTTCTCCCATTTTGGGAATACGTTAAAAACGTTATATGTCTCTGGTTCATCAGATGCAGTGTATCTTTATCATTGGTGAGAGTACAATTTTTTAATTATTCTCACTCTCTTTATTAAGGGATGGATTTCTCCCGAAATGGTTCAATGCGCCTTCACATGATCCGTCCATTCAATTATTTTTTATTTTCATTATACCATATCCGCTCCCTATGTGGAGCATATGGAATCCACAAACTGCTTCCAGGCCAAGCTATCGGCCGCCAGCTCCCGTGCATCCTCCTAAGTCAAGTCCACGTCCCGCAGCTCTGACGCAAACTGCCGAAGGATTGTCAACAGTGGACGACCAGGACGCCGAGAACCTGATGCCTTGTAAAATAGGCTAGCATGGTTAAGGCTCTCGGGAGGCGTACGTAGTATATGGCCTAGCCAGCCGAAACGCCTTCGCCGGATGACAGTAGATACCAAGGGTTGCTGTGTCTGTTGCCTCACCTCTGTGTTCCTTACAAAGTCAAACCACCGCACACCTAAAATTCTTCTAAGACACCTGTTCTCAAAACTCAGAAGTCTGCTGTCTTGGGTCCTAGTTAGGTGCCACGATTCGCAGCCATAGAGAAGAACAGGTGTGATGCAGGAGTTATAAAGGCGGAATTTTGTTTTAACCGAGCAAATATTAACCGTCCATTCAAGATGTTATAAAAATCTTCTGCGGTAATTATGTTTGGTAACCGTCGAAAAATGGTCTCTGTTTCGGAAGAAGCTCGCGTGACCGATATTACGCGAAGCCGCCTTCTTGATGTGCATAAATTACATCCAAGAATGCGTGTCGTGTCGTTTCGAAAAGTGAATATTGTATGAAACTTCGATGCGCTATGAAACCTTGATTACTCTACACTGGTGGGGAGACTTCGCTGAGAATGAAAGAGTCAGTTCTCTGTCGGAAACCAATATGAGCGTCGAACCTGCACCCGTGGCTTGCACTAATTAGGCTAATTTCAGCTTTATGGGTCACATAAACTTGATTATTTAGTCTGATTTCGCGTTTTATTTTTCACGAGAAAAACAAAATGTGGTAAGACAACGATGTGTTCTGTTTTTTATACGTTGTTGTTATTTTTGTTTATGGTTTTAAACCAGATGCACTTGCCACAAAAATTTTGAATTTTTGTAGCGTTATCTTAATTTTCATAGTAAACATACGGGGAGATAGTTTAGATCCTTGAGGCACTCCAGAAACATGTAAAATTAACTACAAGTGTTTAATTGTCTTTGGATACTTGCTATAGGTTGAGTAGACTGACGTGAGTCGTAAGACTGATCATCGTGCCTTTATGTAAACAAATTCACTGTGCATGGTGTACCAAAGCAGTGCCCTATTCACCATTGGGTGCTGATAAGGGAAGGAGAGTAGTAATAGATCATGATTTTACTATGAAAAAACCGTTTGTATATCGTTGTTATAATTTTAAAAAAAGCTTTTGAATAATTTCCTATTTAATGTATGAAGGTAGTAGTGTACAATATTCTACATATTAAAAAATTTAGCTTAATCTTTTCATAACAGTTCAACATAATACATATATTGTAAATTTCTTGGTATGTTTTGGAATGCCCTATGAAATCATTTACTAGCATGTCCTCATTTGTTGGATCTAATAGCATTATAATTATTATATTGCACTTTAAAGTGAAATCAACATTCACTGCATTCATTATATCCATTATTACAATCAGCTGCAGATCTGGTAATTA
The DNA here is from genome assembly GCA_022494985.1 of Micrasema minimum. Lineage (NCBI taxonomy): Eukaryota > Metazoa > Arthropoda > Insecta > Trichoptera > Brachycentridae > Micrasema > Micrasema minimum. The sequence continues at coordinate 37,588 of JAGVSP010002198.1, read as the reverse complement.
CGATAACCGCTCATTAATTATCGCCACTAAAAGCTTTTAAACTGACGTAAATTTCGAAAATTAACTAAAGTAAAATTAACTAAAATACATCTAGTGAAATGTTTGTACCTTCATTTCTGAATCAAGTAATAAAAATTGCATTAGGTATGGTCACTCGTTTTGTAGTTGTGCATTTTTATTGAATTGGAAAAATTCATCCCTTTTACACATTCCTTGATAATTAAATATTTAAAACAATAAAAAATATATTAGCCAAAAACGAAGTATTTTTATTGAACACTATTAAATTTTCAATTTGACATCTCAACAGAGACGAGAAGTTTGGAAGGGAATATGGATATCTAGGCGTTTACAGGGCTTATGACTTGTCATTGGATGGGTTAAGTGGCCAACTTGATGTATTACAACGTTTCCCCATTTCACCTTAGTATTTGATATCCATATCTGCCAATATACAGTAAAATGGCGCGACGCTTCACATGTGAACACTCTCTGTCATCCATTGGCCGTTTTGGGTGAAATCCAGTTTTTTGTTACAAGTATTTGGACACACTCAAAATAGTTTGTTTATTAGCTGATAAAAGTTATAAGCATAACAAATTGAAGATTCATCTTCAGGCGTTTCCTAGTAGGTGTTATAATTCGGTAAGAACATCTCACTTGCAATCATAAAGGTTTCTGCTAAAATGCTTAGCAATTTTCTCAATGGATGACAGAGAGTGTTCACATGTGAAGCGTCGCGCATTTTATTGTATACTGGCAGATATGGATATCAAATACTAGGTGAAATTGGGAATGTTGTAATACATCAAGTGTCCACTTAACCCAGCCAATTGGACAGGTCATAAGCCCTGTAAACGCCTAGATATCCATATTCCATTTTCCAAACTTCTCGTCTCTGTTGAGATGTCAAATTGTAATTATTAGCCCGTAATGGGTGAAATCCAGTTTTTGTCTACAACTATAAAATTTGTTCGACAGTTGAGTCATATTGTACCTTTTTGAACATACAAATTATAAATCATAAAGACAAACTGATAGTAATGATCTTTGCAAGAAAGTAACTGCTTTTATTAGTTGTTAAAATTTGCTAGTATAAAAAGTAAAATTTCCTTTCCTATCTATCGCCTTTTACAATAATCATAATTCAAGTTCATTGTACCGACTACTCATTGCATTTTTTCTACGGCAGTATTTTCTAATACCATTCGATAACACTCTTAAGTTCCTGAACGATAATATAATGTACATAATGATGAGTTCTAACTTAGGTTCTAAGCGCAAAAAATAAATAAATATGCTGGTTCTGAATGCTATATAAGCAATTTCCTGTATGCAAACATACGATAATAACATACGATCGCGCTCATGATATAAACATATTATTTAGTGTGTCTTTTGACAGACTGTACAGTTTTCTCAACAAGAAAATGTGCAATTTTATGTTCCGTATAAAGTGCGAATAATAGTGAACTGGATTTTTTCATTTTCATTTACAACTTATCGGGAAATTGAAAACATACATAAATATGTAGAACACGTAAACAATTTTACACAAATTTACTATTCCATAAGGTTAGCCAGAATCCTTGAATTATCTTTATGACTATGAGTTTGAAACATAATCAAAATTGAATTATACATCTTGTTTCACTGAAGAATAGTTTTATGAGTACCTAAATATATGTAAATACGCACGATTTAATGTAAAATAGTGAGCGTTTGTAATTTCAACTATATTTTATGTATTTAATGTCTTTACTTAAAAGCAAATAACATAGTCCTTGGGTGAATACCAAGTGTGTATACAGTAATACCAAGGAACCAAGGATACCAAGGAACTTGAAACTAAAGAGTAATACTGTTACTTTTACTGTAAAATACTTAATGTACCTATTCAATGTTTTACGAAATGTCTTAATCGGTTACTTCAACACGTGTTCGTAAAATAATAACACCGTAATAAGCTAATAAGTTTAATTTATTGATTTTCTGTTGTGAAGTCACATTTTATGTTTTAATCGTTTATGTAAACGTGTTGCATTATTTCCTAACTTTACAAGCGCTTAGCAAATATTCCCTATCGAAACATGAAGTTAAAAATCCCGTAATTATTTTATTGTCCAAATGCTCGGACGTTAGCTCATTTTAACACTCCCATACTTAGAATCCAAAATACTTGTAATGAATATGCCACCAATATAGATTTCTATAATATATCGCTAGAACAATGTAAATTGGCAATAACAAATTTACTCCTAGCCCATAGAACGTCATTTTTTGGATAAAAAGATATTGTGTTTATTTATGTTATTGTTTATTTTCAAAATATTTAATGTTTTACATTTTTATGGGATTTCGAAAACCAAAATGTTTGTTGTAAGTGGTTTTTACAGATAATAGTTTATTTTTATTTTTATAACATTTATTTTATTTTTACTTTTTACATAACACTCTTTTAAACATTTTTCTATGTAAGTAGTTTATAACAACTTGTTAAATTGATGTGTTTTTTATACATATTTATGTAAAAGGTACAACAGTACCGTATATATCGAAATAAATAAATAAATAAATCTTAGTTACCATCTGTACTGAATTTATACGACTCTTCGATATTTTCTTCTTTTGGTCATTCATTGATCATTAAACTAAAATAACAAAACAACCCAATATATGGCAATATCCATGTTCTTTTATGTTGCCTATTTATTACGTACATTATTCAAAGTTTTTGTGTTGATATAATTTCTAATGTGTTTGTTTTCTCTTCTAGCCACAGACGTTCACCCTCCAGAGCGGGGAGGGGTCCGTGCGGGCTCGGCAGGACCTGGGCGCCGCGGGGGTGGAGGACATGACCCAGCTGGCCGACCTGCACGAGGCCGCTCTCCTCTGGAACCTCAAGCTGCGGTACGAGAGGAACCTCGTCTACACCTACGCGGGCAGCATCCTGGTGGCCGTCAACCCCTACAAGATGTTCGACGACGCCTACGGGCTCGAAGTGGCCCAGAAGTACAAAGGAAAACTCCTAGGATCGCTGCCGCCTCATCTGTTCGCCATAGGATCAGCAGCGTACTCCCATCTGCCATCTCCCCAGGTCGTCGTGATATCTGGAGAAAGTGGCGCGGGGAAAACAGAATCAACAAAGCTTGTTGTTCAGTATCTTGCAGCAGTTGCGCCTCCCGCTCGGGGGCAGCCGCTAGTTCCCGAGCAGATCCTAGAAGCCGCGCCTTTACTAGAAGCGTTTGGAAATGCGCGCACAGCCAGAAACGACAACAGTTCGCGCTTCGGGAAATATCTTGAAGTATTCTTTAAAAACGGTGCCATTGTGGGAGCTAAAGTCACGCAATACCTCTTGGAAAAGTCGAGGATAGTGACGCAAGCCCCTGGGGAAAGGAATTACCATGTGTTCTACGAGATGCTGGCTGGATTGTCGGAGAAGGAGAGACAGAAATATGGTTTGGTGGACGCTGATAAGTACTTCTACTTGAACCAAGGTGGTGGTGACTGCGGTGCTGGAAGAGGGGCCGGAGGATCAGACTGGGCGTCCCTGAAGGGTGCTATGCAAGTCCTGGGAGTTGGAGAACAGGAACAAGATGAAATAGTCAAGGTATGTTCATCACTTTGTTTCTCTTACCTTACCATGTTTGTTAACACGTCCAAAAGGTTTAATTTGTTTTGTAACCTGACACTTTTTGAACTGTTTTTGATTGTGGATGTACTGTGGATATACTTGGAAATACAATCTACGTTGCCTTCATTTGCTTTTGGTTGTTTGACAATTATGTTTTAAGGAATTTTATGTTGAACTTCGTAATGTTTCTATTCAATATATTATAACAACTTTTGAATGTATATTAAATGCGTCTTTTGCGAAACTTTTCGATGGCTTTTATGCGACCCAAATATTATATACATGACTTTTGTTGGGAAAGTGGATTTCAGAATTACAGAAATGATACGAAAGAAAGAAAACATTGAGGTTTTCATAATACTCAAATAATGATTCGATTGACATTACGACTTGATTCTTATTTACAAGCACAAGCCGCTTAGGTTTTATTGAAAATAGTAGGTATTTACAAATTGAAATATCATAAAAACCTCAATCTGTGAGCACAGAAGAAATCGTTTTATAAAAAGAAGACATGCATTATTTGTAATGTTATTGTATTGGCTTTAAACTAGTTTTAAGAGTTTTTCTATTTGATTTATTCTCCTCATGGAGTGCAACGATGGTATTAACGTTCGAAGGCTCATTTCGTTAGCACAACATAACAGAGCATTGCATTTCATAATTGCCATAAGTCATAGTGTTAGCGTATGAACGAAATTGGTAATGGTGGTTGTAGTAATTGTATATATATTGCTTCGTAATAATACCCACACTGTATAATATTTTACAACATACAACTCATAAGCCTTGAGATTTCGATAATAATACGCAGTACTATGAACATTTGGGTTTCAAGATCGCTAGTCCTACAAAAAGTTACATAAAATTCAGTTAAGCAATTAGAACTTCCTCAATAAAAAGATTTGGTTATTCATAAAATACGGTAATTAAATCTTCGGCTTTTGGGAAACTCTTCTGCTATTAAATATTAATGATTTTTGTAGTAATTTGATTAACTGTTTCATTGTTTATGTTGAGACATTCTGCGCTTATACTCTTAAAATTTCATAACTTGAAAACGAAGCGTGGTCACGTGGTCTGTGCCACTTCTCCGCACGATCGTAGTCCTCGATCATCTCCCTGGAATTTAGCACTAGAGCGATGATTTTTTCACACATTTTAGGTGACGACCGGCGTGTTTGTATCGACTTAATTTGTTTGTAATTAATTTAATGTAATTAATCACGCTTCTTATAACTAACTAACTAACCAACACGCCATTTCCCCGTAGGGGTAGGCAGAGAAGATAGAACGCCATACCACTCTGTCCTAGTACACTCGCTTCGCTTCCTCTACATTCAAACATCTTCTCGTGCACACACGCCGATTATTCCGACTTTTCACACGTCCACTTTCAAGTACTTGTTGCACTTAATCGTGCCATGTCTTCCGCGGCCTTCCTCGACTTCTACATCCACTATTACGTTCCAGGGACAAAATCAAGGACTACGGTAGTATGGACCGTCCGAGCCGAAAATATAATAAAATATTCAATGTCGATGACTTGCATCAATAAGTAAGTTTCTTTTGCACGTTAGTTTAGATTATTGCAATTATTATTATTGTGTATTTATGATGTTTCCTCCGTTCGATTCATAAAGAAGTTTCATGCAGATAATTAAAACGGATATACGATAATTATAATATTACTTATTTAATCATTTGAATATCCGGAGAGAAACATGTTAGTATAATCGGTCTTATCTTTTGACATGCTTCAATAAATACGATTTCTTCACGAACATATATTTATTTCAAAATATGTTTAGACATGTCGTTCAGTAGGTAGGTACTGCCGAATATACCGAAGGAATACATTTTTAATAGCAAATACATAATATAGTACCTAATTATGTTAAAAACAGTTAGATTTTTAATACCTACCGATTGTTTTTCATAATATTTCATTACGTTGAATATTAGTAACAGGTGGGACTTATATTATTTTTTCTTCGTTTAAAACAAGTTTTTGAGACTTAACAATGGTTGCCTATTTTACAAGGCATTAGGTTCTTGGGTTTCTGGATGTCCACTGTTGACAATTCGCCGGCAGTTTGCGTCAGAGCTGCGGGACGTGAACTTGACTTGGAAGGATGCACGGGAGCTGGCGATCGAGAGCTTGGCCTGGAGGCAATTTGTGGAATCCATATGTAGATTAAAGATATGGATTTAGATGTTTTTTAACAGTAAAAAATCCTTCATTTTCATAATTTTTCAAATCTCATTAAACCAATTTGTTCACAGTTTCGTAATTTTTTTATAAAAGTCAACAAATGTTCAAAGAACATTAGCCATAATTTCCCAAAAAGCTTCAAAAGGGTAGTTTTATTTTAATCAAATAAGATATATATAGGGTTCGCAATGTATTATACATGCATATATGTACATACGTGATTTTCACTCCTAATTTGCGTATATCTATTCATATACGAGTATTAAATGTAAGTAATATATCATGTCTCATTGTTTTACAGTCATAACCTGTTTTCGATCAAATACACGTTCAAATGTATCACGCCTCAGAAGTGGGTCATTTTTTAATAAAACCTGCATACTTTCATATTATGATAAGACTATACACTTTTAATTCATAACTTAGGTATAATTTTATTACTCCGATCTTTTTATTAAAAGAAGTTTGACGTGAATATTTATCTCGATTCTGGGTATTGTAAGCATAGCAAATATTTAACTGCATAGAAAATGTAAACGCTAGATGCTAGATTGGAAATAACTTTTTTACTTCAATGTTTTTAGCACCAGTTTTCCATAATTTCGTATCAAAATAAGACAGTTTATTTTATTTACCTTGACGGGCCAAAATACGAGGGGAATAACATTACTAACACGTAGCATATTAGCCATGACGCCACGTAGGTCACCCTGCATCGATTTTGTCACAATTTTACATGTGATACAATTTTAGATATGATAACGATGAAAATAAACAAAAAAATAGGACGATGAAACACCCATCTAGCCGATATCTAAAATGTGTTAAGAAAACATAGCTATAATGTTAAATTCCAGGGAGAAAATCGAGGAATACGTTCGTATGGGAAGCGGCCGCGAGTCACGTGGTGTGGTATGCTCTTAAGAAGAGTATAAATCGTGCTTTTTGTGCTTTTATATTTTTTTTATTAAAAAAAAAACTAACTATGTTTATTATTATTATATTTGTTTAGTACTATATAATTTCACCCATTACTGGGTAATAATTACAATTTGACATCTCAACACAGACGAGAAATTTGGAAGGGAATATGGATTTTCTCAATGGATGACAGAGAGTGTTCACATGTGAAGCGTCGCGCCATTTTATTGTATATTGGCAGATATGGATATCAAATACTAGGTGAAATGGGGAATGTTGTAATACATCAAGTGGCCACTTATCCCAGCCAATGACAGGTCATAAGCCCTGTAAACGCCTAGATATCCATATTCCCTTCTAAATTTCTCGTCTCTGTTGAGATGTCAAATTGTAATTTTTGTATTTTTTCCTAACTATCCTTATCTACACTAATTTAGCTCAGTATTATGTACACCCATTTTAGAAAGTTTTCTAATCCCTGTGGGACTCCAAGGTCATTTTTTGTTCTTCTGAAAATTCATTATTCACTTTGGTTTTTTGCATTCCCTCAGATAGTAGATAATGAACAATCTTGTTAATCCGTCCAGGTTCTGGCTACAATCCTCCACCTCGGCAACGTGTACTTCCACCGGCGGCAGCTGCGCCACGGGCAGGAGGGGGTCGAGGTGGGCAGCGAGGCGGAGGTCCGCTGGGCGGCGCACCTGCTGCAGGTGGACTGCGGGGGGCTGCAGAGGGCGCTCACGGCGCGGCTCACGGAGGCCCGCGCGGAGCGGGTGCACACCCCGCTGGCCATCGACCAGGCCCTGGACAAGAGGGACGCCTTCGCCAAGGCTCTGTACTCTGCGCTCTTTAACTGGTAAGTGGCTGGAGACACTTGTTGTACATGGTGTGTGTGGGAAACCAGTGAATCTACGTCATATTGGAATCGATTTTGTAGTTTTTTTTTTTTTTTTGGTTTCGACCAATAGTTTGCGAGAAAGTTGAGTACGAAGTTGATTTTTTTTTCGATATTTTTTTTAGCAAATTCCTATATCAACTATTTTTTTACGGTCCCAACGTATACTGTCGAATCTGAAAAAAAGGGCGATTTTCGTTTTTTTATTTTTACTGTCCAATTTACATAATATTTTCAGATGGTCAAAAAAAATAAATTATATTCGATTAATTAAAAAAACCCAAAATTTACGTTAAGGTGAATTTTTTTTTTTTTTTTCTACCTTAAATATTATGTAAATTGGACAGTTTAATACAATACAACGAAAATCTTGCATTTTTTCAGATTCGACAGTAGGTATACGTTGGGACCGTCGATTTTATTTGGTCAAATGTTAGTAGTATCCATATTTTTTTTTATTTTTTAAAAAAACCGCACTTTAATAATATTTTGTGCAATTTTACTTACCTACTTTTTACTTTTTTTACATAGCTATCTTTAAGATAGCAGACTTTGTGAGTTTTGAGAATAGGTGTCTTAATTAAATATGATCTTGTACACCTGGGAGTGCGGCTTGGAGTAGCGGGCGCCGCATTCAACAGTATGAAAGCTGTCTGGAGATCGGATGTTTACTCGATAAAACAAAGTATAACTCCTGCATCACACCTGTTCTCCTCTATGGCTGCAAATCGTGGAACCTAACCAGGGCCCAAGATAGCAGACTTCTGAGTTTTGAGAATAGGTGTCTTAGAAGAATTTTAGGTGTGCGGTGGTTTGACTTTGTAAGGAACACAGAGGTGAGGCAACGGACAAGCCACACCCTTGGTATCCACTGTCATCCGGCGAAGAAGTTTCGGCTGGCTAGGCCATAAACTACGTATGCCCCGAAAGCCTATTTGCCTATTTTACAAGGCATCAGGCTCTCGGCGTCCTGGTCGTCCACTGTTGACAATTCGTCGGCAGCTTGCGTCAGAGCTGCGGGACGTGGACTTGACTCGGGAGGATGCACGGGAGCTGGCGGCCGGTCGCTTGGCCTGGAGGCAGTTTGTGAATTCCATATGCTCCACATAGGGGAGCGAATGGTGTGATGATGATGATGATGATTATCTTTAAAATCTTCCTAATCAAATACTTGATTACGATTCTTATCGTTTAATCGATCTTTTTAAAAATGGGCTTCGCCTATTATTCATCTAAGACCCCATGCGTGGCCTCCTATTACCTAACAGTTAGAGAATATTTTATATCTTATAATCACTACTATATACGCTCTGCAGACCAATTAACTGGGTATGCTGATTCTTCAAAGGAAGGAATCCTGTTTTAAAATAACTGTAATTTTATCATTCTACCGGTTATCGTCAGTTTAGTATCTCGATTATAATATTATTTGCCAAATTAGACGTAATCGTTAATCTTTAAATTTGAGAAACGAGTTTTACGACGATTTTCGTAAATGTTCTAGTAACGATTAATTATTCAAAAACATTTTTTTCTTGCTTTGCAATCTTCTCAACAGATGGCACCATCATAGAACAATTCTGCAAAGCGGAATGACGAAGACGATTTCAATATATATAGTAGTTACAAAATTTGTCATATATGGTTATCAGATGATGGACGGAATGGGAATTTTTAGTACGTCAAGTGGCCACTTAACCCATCCAATGACAGGTCATAAGCCCTGTAAACGCCTAGGTAATCCACATTCGTTTCCAGAGTGTCCAGTTCATCTCTGTCTCTGTTGGGATATCAATAATATTTGATTAATTATTTCCTTAAAATAGGTATACAATATGCATTAAGTGATTCTCTCAGTGACGAAAAAGGAACTTTAATTAAAAAAATTTTTTCCAGCTTCGAATCATGAAAATTTTTTTTTTAAAATTCAATACTGTTTATTAAAACATATATGCGAATTATTCAGTTTAAAAAATGCAACTACTGAATTGGAAAAAAAGCTTCATAACTTTGAAACCAGCATCTTCCAGTATTTAAATTTTGAATTAGCCATCTAATATTGTCATTTTTTTTCTAAAATTTTGATGTTTTTAGTTTTGCAAATACCTACGTGACTTATTTTATAACACTTCCGTTAGCAGCAGGAACCTTTTAGGTACTTTTTTATCAAGCTTCCCGTATTAAAAAATCAAAATAAAATTTTAACAAGAAAGAAGTATCAATTATGTACAATACTTAATACAAAAAAAATAGTAAAATTATCACTGGCCTTGTGTGTGGAATTCGTTTTTGGTTCCGCATATTTTGACCTAAAATATGTGATACTTAATCATTTACGCTTTACAGCACCAAAGTCAATAATATATATTTTTTTTTAAATAAGTACCTACCATGTAATTGTTTTTCATTTTGTACCATGACCATTATTATTACATTATAATAAAGTTACTGCGTAGTTATTTCATAAACTGAATATTTCATAAAACATGAATAAATAATAATATAAAAATTAAATACGTCGTTTTCATTATACATGGAGTTACAAAACTCGTAGTACAACCCGAAAACTGGTGAATCTACATCATATCGAATGTGTAATATGACTCATGAATCTGTACTTGAATTTTTTTTCTTCTTCTCGTAATAGCTATCATGAGTACCGCAGATTAAAATAAAAATGCAGAAATACTTATTAAAATTTGGTTTTTGCTATTGTTTTTTGTATGGATATTATTAATTTGACAAAATATATGATATTTGATCAAAATTATTTTAAAAAATAATCAACTTCTTACGAATAATCCTTCATCGAAAACTATGGGTCAAATAAAAAATAAAAAAAATTGTTGAGATTATCTACTGACATTTCTTGGTGGAACTGCATTTTAATAAATAAAACACCTTTTTAGTTAGACCACTTATATAGTTTATTCCAGTAACCTGGTTTCGCTATCGCTAGCATCATCAGACTGTCGTCAGTCTGACGTTTTATTTTTGTTTTTACAGGTGGATCCTAAATGATTCGCGATTTCGGTAATTTTAACTCGCATACATTGTGTCATAATATAAACGAAACTAAATTAATCTAAAATACTAAACTAAATTACCTAATTAAGGATCTATATGTAAAAACTAAACTAAAGCGTCTCCTGCAATATTTACGAAATGGTTCATTGAACATTCAAGCACTAGGGCAGCGAATCGTCTCCAAATATGATGTAGATTCACTGGTTTCCCGCTTGTACATCGAGTTTTGTCACACGGTGTATTGATAATCAATTAAATCTTTAAAATATTGGAAATTATGAGAGGGTTTTTGGATTTGTTTACGTTACAATTAATACTGCATTTATATATATTTTTACTAAAAATTCTAATAGTAGTATTTTAGCTTCACTTGTATTTAAATAAATGCTAAAAAATATAATTTATATGAATTCCTTTCAAGGTCTTTAAAGCAAAAATTCAGTAGATACATCGAATGTTTATATTATTTTAATGTGCATCTTTTGAATACCACACCATGTGTGAATTTTACTAAATAAATAATGAATTATTAGGATGTTTTTACCATTTTAGGCCATTGCCAGAACTGGTTGTTGAAGGTTGAATACACCTTGATAATAATAAACATACTATTAATTATGTTTATATATAAATAACAGGAGTAGCTTATGATTTTCAGAAATGTACATTAACACATCAATTGAATGTGTTAACAGTTAACATTGGCAATGGTATTTTAATTTTTTGGTATAATTTCAAGGCCCAATATTAATAACAAGGAAATTATAATCCTAGCTCCATAATAATGCACATGTAAATATAACTTCAGATTTATTTTTTCAATGAGATTTTTCACACTAAAATATTTTATAATATGTGATACTTTCGTTGGCGCTGAAGCGTGAGACTGATCATCTTGCCACCGTGTAACAAATGATTAAGATTGAGAAATATTGTACCTTTACAGGGTGTAACAAAACTCGATGTACAAGCGGAAACCAGTGAATCTACATAATATTTGGAGTCGATTTTGTAGAATTTTTTTTTTTTATTTGACCCTTAGTTTTGGAGAAAATTGAGTATGAAGTTGTTTTTTTTTTTCGAAAGTGATTTTTTTTATCTTTCTCTTTATTTGTTTAATAAATTGATTTCCTTCAAGGCTCGTTTCCCGGGTGAACTCCATAGTCCACCGCGGCGGGACCCACGACGCCCAGCGGATCTCCATCCTGGATATCTTCGGCTTCGAGGACCTGGCCGAGAACTCCTTCGAGCAGCTGTGCATCAACTACGCCAACGAGAGCCTCCAGTTCTACTTCAACAAGCACGTCTTCAAGCTCGAACAACAGGAGTACCAGAAGGAGAGGCTGGAGTGGACCAGTCTTACTTGGGTGGATAACTTACCAGGTATGCTATATTTATTGTTATAATCCTAAGATTGTTATTTTTTTTTTTTTTTTTTTAATTTAATTTTATTATTTATGGGAAAAACAACAGTATCGATACATGAACGTAGTATACACAAAAAAAAAGCATGATTACCAATTATAGTTTTTCACAAGTATACAATTCAATAGAAAAAAGAAATATAAGAAATAAAAATAAAGAGTTATGAGGGAAGGATAGGATGATAGGGATAGGTAAAAGGAAAAGGAGATGACTGGGAATAGGAATAGGATTACCTTTTACAGTCTATAAGATTTCAAATAATTTTGATTTGAAATTGGGTAGTCTGATGTTAAAAATGTCAAGACAACTACAGTATTCATTGAATTTCGCACAACTACGATTTATAAAAGAATTTTTTAAATAATTATTTGATGGTGCTAAATTATAAAAAAGATGACATTGTCTAGTGAGTCTAATTGGACAATGAAGAGGTATCTGCTCTAGAAGATAGGGGCTCTCAATTACATTATTTATAACTTTATACAAAAAACATAAATCAGATATATTTCTACGCTTAATAAGTGAAGATAATTTATGGAAGGATGATGATTCTTCGTAAGAGTAAAATTTCAAATGAGCTTACCATCCAACATTTTCAGAAATTTATTTTGAATACGATCGAGTTGAGCTATGTATGTTGAGTATTGAGGGTTCCAAATAATCCTAAGTGTGCTACAATCCTAAGAGTGCTACAATCCTAAGATTGTTTTAATCCTAAGATTGTTATAATCCTTAGATTGTTATAATCTTTAGATTGTTATAATTTTAAGATTGCTGTAACCCTAAGATTGTTGTAATCCTAAGATCCTAAGATTGTTATAATCCTAATGTGCACTTTACATGGGATAGAAAACTATACAGTATCTTGTGCAGTTTGCAAACTGCCATGAACCGTATAATACAAAAACTAGATGGAATATTGAATGGTCTGTGCGTTGTTTGGCTGACCTGAAGATATATTTTTTATGTAAAAGTATATAAGTACATATTGATATATTGAATGCTTAAAAAAACAAATAGAAATTACATATTTAAATTATTAACTTATATTAAAATTGAAGTATCTTATAGGTAATGGTTTTATGTATACCTACATATATTTTTATTATGATGGATTTTGTTTTTTGGTGGATGAACCAAAATTCTATGGCTTAACATGCATGGGAGTCAAAAAGCTATTAGCTCCATCATCACATTGTTGTTTTTGTTGAATAAACTACAAACACATTTCACTAAGTTCCGAGTGAAATTGAAAATAATGAAACACAAATGATATTACTTTGACCATTAGCATAATAAATTTACAGAAAAGTATTATAATAACATTCATATATTTCGAATGGCTAAAAGCTGAAATGTATTTCGTGTTGAATTTTAATTTACTGTCATTAAAAGTGAAAGTTTTGTATAACTAACAGATTCTCACACGTTAAAGAGCTCGGTTTTGTTTGATAAAAATGTGATTATTAAAAAAAAACAAAGGAAATCTTCTTTTATTCAAAAGTAATTCCACAAAATAAAATGCCAATTCAAATTTAATAATGTATACAATAGTAGACATAATTCAAGATGCAAATTTCATTCCCTCATATTTTAATATTCTTTGTCCTTTTTATTTATTGTAGTTGTTTTAAACTCACAAAGTAATCTTTTAAATGCAGGGCTCACACTAAATCCTTCATTATCCTTGATTAAAGAAGGATGCATGGAAACTGGCGGTCGATCATCTGGCTTGGAGGCAGTTTGTGAAATCCAGAGAAGATATGGAATGATGATAACAATGATCATGCCCTGTGTTATTTTAAATCCATGTAAACAAAATACCAATATATATCAAGATGTATATTTTGGTTTATTTTTAGTCATCCAGCTGCTCAGCAAGAAGCCGGTGGGGGTGCTTCACCTCCTGGATGATGAGTCTAACTTCCCTCGAGCCTCTGATAACTCCTTCCTGGAGAAGTGCCACTACAACCACGCTCTCAATGAGCTCTACTCTAGACCTAGAGTTGGAGGGAAGGAGTTTGGGGTAAGGGAGATCTGTATTACTTAATAATATTATTTTTCTTAGTTAAATTAAATTTACAAGATTGGTCTGCAAAACTTTCAATCCTTCCACTTGTCTCTGTCACCTGCCAGCCTCTTAATGTCTTTATTACTGCTATAGCACACATCCCCTATCACCTGGTCAATGCAAAAGTACTAATTTATATATTTTTTATTATTATATCTTGAATATTTTACTATTAAAAATAAACTGGAAGACAGGTAGAAACTGCTTGTGCCAGACGGAGTTCTACCATCCGGTGATTTTGAGTAACTATAGTTGATAAACTGATAAGTCAATGGATCTATAAACAACTAACTACATTATTATAGGTATAAATTTATACATTTTAGTTGTTAATGTGACTGCTAAAACTCAAAAACACAGCTACTTAGTTAAGATATTCACAAATGGCTGCGTTTGCATCTCACTTCAGTACTATGGCTATTTTTGTTTTTTAAATCACTAAAGAATGCAAGCAATAGTACTGAACATCCATTTTCTAACCCGAAATTTTTTGTATGAAAAAGCAATGAACATCGTTTATGATGAAAAAAACAAACAATTCTTTCTATTAAAGCTTTCTTATGATACAAAGATAATATATTTCTAACTCAAATATTACCCCTGCAGTATAATGATATGATGTGTGTTACTCAATATTTCTGCAGTCTAGAGTTATATAATTTTTTTGAAGATTTATTCTAGGAAACATTTCTAAAACTCGCATCTTGATTCTCAGATCCGTCACTACGCCGGTCAGGTGTGGTACTCGGTGGACGGCTTCCTGGACAAGAACCGGGACCAGCTGAGGCAGGACGTGATCGAGGTCCTCTGCAGCAGCCGCGTGGAGCTGGTGGCCGCCATGTCGGAGCGCCTGAGGGCGCAGCACCACGGCGGCAAGGGGATGCCGAGGGGAGCCAATGGCAGATTCGTCACTATGAAACCCAGGACACCTACCGTGGCGGCTAGGTAATATAAGAGCTATAGACTTATCGGTACCGATGTAAGAAAAACCCTGTGACAAATGAGTATTTTGCTATTATATAGAAAATCTTGTTTTGAAAATTCTAGTACAAATTTATGTATCAACTAAATCCCAACACCAATCTACGGGGCCACAACTGGAAGCTCTATCGTCTCTAATGCCACCTCAACCCTAAGAAAAGCTTCCTTCCCAGTAGGATGGTTTCAGACTAGAATAAATTACCAGGCCTAGTTGTCCGCTCCCCTACGATCAACCAGTTCAAAAACTGTTTAGATGCAGAAGGCAGACAAGAAGCAGTACAAAAGATATAGGCGCACCAGCAAAAGCTGCCTGCCTATAACAACAGTAATAATAATAATAATTTTTTTTTTAGTGAAAGTATTCCGACTTTTCCACATGACCACTTTCGGCATACTTGGCAATGCCCCATGTCTTTCTCGGCTTCCGCGGCTTCTACATCAGGCACACTTTGCTTTTAAACTTCTTTTAGCGTTCATTTCTCGATCACTCATTACGCTCCACATGACCAAACCATCGTCTAAAGCCCTTTCTTAATTTTGTCGATAATGCTTATCTCAGCCTTTCGTACTCTGCTTCTATATTTCGACATTTGTCATAACACCTATCATATATAGTCTTACCACACATTCGCCTGAGATGATCGCATTTCGACAGCTATTCAGTCTACTTTCATCCTTCTTTTTCCATTCCTTACACCACGCTGTCACTTCCATACATAAGGGTTGGTACCAAGAACTCCGTTGTGTACTGCCAAGGACATTAGCTTCTTTCGATAAGTTCTTATGATTTGCCACTATCGATTTCAAGGCACCATTAACTCTGTTTCCGGCATTAACCCTTCTCTCAATGTCCTTATCACTATTTCCGTCTCTTGTAAAACATACTTTCCAAATATACAAGTGATATATTCTTATGGGAAATCTGATATGTACAATTTTAAAATACTTGTAGCTTACTTGGAGCGAGATGTGGGTTCAACGTTATTTTCGGATAATTTTTCTTATGGAATAAAGTGGAATTTGCATGATATTGTATTAGGCGAATGAAACTTATACATACACTATACGTTATAAGCTTAGTATTGAAATATATTCAGGTGTTTCTAATGTTTTAGTACAAATTTGATATAATATGTAGATGGAGGATAGCACATTGGTGGTTGGATGATTGTTTATTTAAAATTTAATATTGGTATTTAACAATGCCAAAACCACAAATTTTCAGAAATGCTGTTTAAAAATGTTACGGTTTTAAGAATAAAAGTAGTATTACAAACCAGTTATTATTTTTTGAGTAGATTATGAGCATACTCCAGCATAATGACTCCACAGGCCTGATTAATTAAAAAAAACAAATAAAAAATAAATAATACATACAATCGTTATTCAATCGATTATTTTCACCCCCCCCCCGTATTTAAATTTATTGCAAGAGCAATGTTTATTTCACACATTTTAGATATAATCGATTGCGTGTCTGTATTGTCTTATTTGTTTAATCATTTATTTATATCCTTACAAATAAACTATTTTAAAAAATAATTTTGTATGTAAACATGCATCTGTTGCTCGATCACAGATCAGTACCGATTCGGTAATAAGCGACGTGATAACGATTTCTTACCCTTGAGATGTTTAACGTTTCGCAATCACAATGGAACACGCGTTAAAAGTTATCGATCGCGATTATTAAACGAGCGCATACTAGTCGCGAAGAGCATTTCCCGAGATATATCTTATTCGCACAATCTTTCATTTCAATTATCTTTATTATAATTTAGTCGGTTTTCGGACAAGCCAAATATTGAGAAAAGCAGTCAAAATAATAAAAATCAGCCAAGCGCGATGATTTGACGTTTTGACGCGTAAGGCCGCGTTATAGCTTGCATCGGCCCCCGCTCGGCTCCAGATCGGGATATGTTCGGCTATAGAACCACGGTATCGAACGAATGTCACTGTGATCGCTCAAATCGTTAGCACTAGCACGTGAATAGCACGCTTTTAATACGTCGTATAGGTTATCTGTGCTTGAGCTACTGGTCGATATCTAAAATGTCATTGCTCTAATGTTAAATTCCAGAGAGAAAATTGAGGTATACGTTTGTATGGGAAGCGGCCTCGAGTCACATGGCGGAGTTTGCTTTTATAAGAATTAAGAAAATACTTTATTTTGCCTTTTAGAGGGCTAAATTTGCAGTGCAAAATGGAGTTCTGGTACCAAACCTTATGTATGGAAGCGAAGGCATGGGAGTTGGAAAAATAAGGATGAAAGTAAATTGAATGCACAGTTGAAATGCGATCTCTCAGGCGAATGTGTGGTAAAAAACTATGTTATGATAGGTGTCACTATTTGTTGAATTTTAGAGCAGAATGCAAGGCTTAAGATAAGCGTTATCGACAAAATTAAAGGAAGGTCTTTTACGTTGGTTTCGGTCAGTTAGAGCGAATGGATCATGAAATATTACGGGCTAAAAAAATTATAAATGCGGACTGACTGTGCCTGGATGTAGGAAGTCGAGAAAGGCCGAGAAAGACATGCATGATCAAGTAAAACCAAGTGCATGAGAAGATGGTTATGAATGTGGAGGATAGCAAGAGATGTATGCCAGGACAGAGTGGTGTGGCGTTCTATCCTCTCTGCCTACCCCTTCGGAGAAATGGCGTGATGGTTAGTTCGTTTAGTTAGTTAGTTAGTTAGTTAAAAAGTACTTTTTTACTCATTGTGAACAAACTTTCTTCATTTCAGATACCTGCTGCCGAATTCTATAGCTCGAGGTACTCATTTCAGAGAAGTCTGTCGGTCTATCTTGACTTCTGCACCTCCATCAGGAACAGGTAAAATTTTACTCATATCAATCATTTTACTGTAGGTACGCAAAAATTATTGGGCATTATAATTCTTAAATAATTTGTTCTTAGCTGGTCCCGATTACCAGCTTGGAGCCACCAGAGTATTTATGAGAGATAAGCTGCAGAGAACCATATTTAGAGGAGATGGGCCGAGGAGATAAACTCAAGGTCGCTGCTGTCACTTTGCAGAAACATATGCGAGGATATCTTGCTAGGTACACCATTTTATTTATTTTTCAGAATTTATTGCAATAATAGAGATTGTAATGGTTTATTAATGAAATATTGTTGATTTAAGTTTTTATATTCCAATTGAGTTGCTAGAGAATTCATCTAGGTCCTGCTATTATTAATTGTATTATGAATACAGTATTCCATGAACTAATCAAATATCCTCATAGTACAACCTGAAAACTAGTGGAATTAACATCATATATTTGGAGCTCAATATTACTTTAATATTATACTTTTTTTTTTCATATCACTTTTTGGAATCTGAGCTTGAAAATGCGGTTTTTTTATTTATGTTTGTTAATTTTTTATGTTCTCGAAAACTCAAATCAAAATAATTTATTCTACAAAATCGACTCCAAATGTGACGTAGATTCACTAGTTTCCAGCTTTTTCATCGAGTTTTGATACACCATCTAAAATATTAACCAAAAAATATATCATTCACAAAAAAAAATGATATTAAACAATTAAAACTGAGGTTTTTATTGTTACCTTCCTAACTAGAACTACTTTTTTGGAATTTGATTTGTTGAATAGAAGACAAATATCATGTTTGTCAGAAATACCAGCAAAAAGTGTTGGTTTGTTAGTATTTATGTTCTTGTATATGCAGATGTTTAGAAAAAATATTGACATTTTTCATTCTAGGAAACATTATGGATCGTTGGCTAGAAACACATTAATTATTCAGTCCTGGTGGCGTGGAGTCTCTCACAGAAGGAAATATAATAAGGTAACATATTTGAAAAACAACCTTGATAATTTTACTTTTTTTTGTAACATTTTAAACCTGTGGTTTAAAATGTTCATTTTGTCTACGCTAGAACACTTTTTTAGTTTGAAAACACCATCACCCTTGATTCATATTGTCACACTGTTTTCTCTTACTTAAATTATTGTGATGTTTTTAGCGTTTTATTCCAAAAAAGCAAAAAAAAAAATTATTATTATTATTTTTTTTTTTTTTAAATTGCAGTAGTGCCTTAAGAGCATACTCCACCCACGTGATTTGCGGCCGCTTTCCCATACAAACGTATTCCACGATTTTCTCCCTGGAATTTAACATAAGAGTGATTTTTTCACACATTTTAGAAATCGACCAGATGCGTGTTAGTATTGCATTATTTTTTAAATAATTTTTATATGTCCTTTTACATATAAAATAAGACTATGCAAACACACATCTGCTCGATATCTAAAATGTGTGAAAAAATCATTGCTCTAATGTTAAATTCCAGGGAGAAAATCGAGGAATAGGTTTGTATGGGAAAGGGCCGCGAGTCACGTGGTAAAGTATGCTCTTAAAATTTGAAAGTAGTTTACGTAACTTTATTTATAGAAATTATTATGGGTGAGTTTATCTGTGTTTCTCCTTATTAGGAACGAGACAGCGAATCTAATTTTTTTCACAAATTAGAAAATAAAATGATTTTATCAAATAACGGTAAAGTTTACTGAATAAAAATCTCATTTCAGTTTTGTAAGATTATAAAAGCCGAGAGTCTTCCTCACTAATGAATTTTAGTTAGTATCCAATTCAAATACTTGCCAATAGAGTTTAAAACATTTTTCACTGCCAGATTGCGCTATGCACCCTTTAGATGCGCTATACACCCTAAAGATGAGTATTATTGAATTTGTTCCAGGTGATCAAGGGAGTGGTCCGCGCCCAAGCTCTGGTTAGAGGAAGACGGGCGAGGAAGAGGTTTGGGGCACTCAAGGAACAACACAAGCAGAGGGCTGAAGCACAAAAGGCAGCCCAGTAAGAATTTTTTAATATTTTTGACGTAATAACGTGTAATAAATCGATGAACGCCGGCTGCACACATGAAAAAGCATGACTCATTGTCGTACCGCCTGAGCCGAATGTGCAAGCGAGAGCGCGGAACAAGCGATAGAGAGGCACGATCGGCCTAAGCGTTCGGTTTGTGATGCATCTATCTCTCTTCCGCTCCATCGGTCGATGCAGATGCGGTGAAAGTGAAATTAACGATTGCAAAAAAATGATAATTTATGGAAAAAATTGTAATTTTCAATTAACTCCTGCTTTTGTATTTTACAAAATAATGATAATTCAGTAATAATAATTCAATTAAATTCATAAAAGTATGCTATTTTTCATCAATGTTTTCTTATAATATCACGTAAAATTATCGTCCGTAAACCGACTTTACAGACAACCAAAAGTTTTTTTATTGACACAAAACAGGTACTACACACACTTTTACTTTGAGCCCCATTCCTGAGAGAATCTATCAATTTTTAAATTGATCAAATCAATATCTCTTAGTTCATTTAACATTTCCATACGTCTTGTCATAGTATGGTTTGCAATTATGTCAGTTCTGCCATGAGGAATATTCAGCAAGACATGACGTTGGCCTTTGGAATATATGTCGGGCACATACAACTCATACCGTTCCAAGAGATATGGACAGTCAATGATATTGTTTAGGATCTGAAAGCCTAGAGTCATCAATACATTATCTCTTCTAGATTTAAAACTTTGTGACGAGGTCTCTTTAGTAGATCCTCGTGATGCATAAATTCTGGGTATGTCCCGTACATTCTCATGTACAATTCATCATATTTATAGTTGGTAGATCTCTATAGATAGATTTTGAAAACAAATTGAACAGAAAATTAGAACTAATAATTTTCATCATCGCGTTCAATAAAAGACTATCTTCCTTCGTCCAAATAACTGAATATTACTCAACTCTGTCCAATTCATTTATCCCTCCTTAAAATCCACAACATTACTCTGATTTGTTCACCTCTCTGCTTCTTGCAAATATTTTGGTAATGTATGCATCATTAAAGTGTAAATCTGTGTAAGGCATTTATTCAAAGGAGATTTTTTTATACTAAAATATTTTCATATCCCAAAGGATTCAAAGGGGTCAAAAACTGGCGCTGAAACATAAGACTGATCATCTTGCCTTCATGTACATCAAAATTCATTGCACTTGTTGTACAAATGCAATGTCCTATGCACCACTAGGTGTGGAGAAGGGAAAGTAGTAGGGTTGATGATGGAAAAATAAGACAAATTGTTATAAGGTCATGTTAAAATTGTCAGTAAATCGACTTTGTAAAATGCTTAATTCATAACATGGAAATGTTTGCAGAAAACGAGCTGATCAGAGACAAGCCCGCGAGCGACTGGAGCGAACTACAGCCGCCGTGCATCACCTGGACATCCCAGCGGAGTTGGCCTTCATCTTCTCCAAGCTGGACCAGTGGACTCCCCCTCATGCAGACCGCCAGCTTGTCAAGGTATTTTTTCTGTTAAGGTGTCATTTTCAAGGGTAGGTACTAGGGGTCCTAATTTCAAATTTAGCATTCATTTTGATATCCAAGATGGTATGTATTTTTTTTTTAAATAAAATGATGTTGGGTGTCATTTTTAAGGGTAGTAGGGGTCCTTATTTCAAATTTAGCATCATAAAATGATGTTGGGTTGTCATTTTTAAGGGGAGTAGGGGTCCTAATTTCAAATTTAGCGTTCATTTTGATATCCAAGATGGGCGGATGCATTTTTTTTTATATGAACATAGTAGGTGTCATTTTCAGGCATTTCATTTTGTATTTTGAGACAGATGGAAGTATAATAGGATTGGAGATTGGAGTATTTGTTATTGTAAACTCACACTATATAATATTAACTGAGCCAGAGCTTCTCTAGAAATTTTATATCGATGACGCATCTTAGTTACATTAGTGATGATCAGGCTAAAAATGAGGAGAGAACCGATCACAGATCCATTCTTATCCAAGGCAGCGGCAAGGTAAACAAAATTCTAATATATTATGTACATTGAAATAAGAGTATTATGAGAGAAGAAAATTATAACCCTGATTGTTATACCCATGGGGCAGACAGTCAAGTTCATACGTTGAAATATGTTTTCTTTTATTGCATTCTCACAATAATTTTAACCAAAAATTTGTTACAATACTCGCTAATGCATCATTGACGTGTGAAAGCCAGATTGTTATGTAATACAAAATTTATCCAAAACAACACTTCAACATTTATGTCGATCTTGTGGCGGAAAAAAAAGATGTCACGCGGGCGACGCGAGACAAACGGACTGGAGCCGAGCAGCTGCACCGAACACGCTCGGACAACATCGAGAAATATTTGGACCTTCTGCGTGACAAGACGTCGTTTTTCTGAGCATTTCTTGCCGCCAAATTGTGGCAAACTAGGTTCACTTTTCTTTTCCATCATTCATTTTTAATCGTAGTTTAATTAGTTAAGTTCATTGTATTAGCTTCTAAATTCTGTGTAATAAAGGTGTACTGTAAAATTGTAAGTACCTTTCATTTCTCTCTCTGTGCACCCACATAAAACCATAACCACCAGGGTAACAAATCCCGGTGATCTAATCTTAAGTGCAAACTCCACCACGTGACTCCCGCTCCTTCCCTACAAACGTATTCCTCCCTATTTTCTCCCTGGAATTTAAACATTAGAGCAATGATTTTTTCACACATTTTAGATATCGACCAGAATGCGTGTTGCATCGCCTTTATTTTTTTGAATATATTATTTGTTAAAGGAGATAAATAAATTATTAAAAAATAAGACGATACAGACACGCATCTGGTCGATATCTAAAATGTGTGAAAAAATCATTGCTTTAATGTTGAATTCCAGGGAGAAAATCAAGGAATATGTTTGTATGAGAAAGCGGAGTATAAGTAAAAAAGCCCTTTGATTCTATGTAATTATAGACAAGAATGTAATTAAAATTGAAAGTATTCTCTTGCAGGGACCAAGATTTCCAGGATTCCTTTGCGGTGTTCAAGTTGATCCTCCGCTGGTGTAACGACGCCCAGCTCAGCGGGGCCCGGGAGAGCCAAATTAGCAACCATTTTGAAATCAAACATTTAGAGATAGCATCTCTTTTATGGCCTTAAGTTTTGATCCATCTTCCATTAAAAATGTTATTTTCTACAAATATTTATTTATTAACGCCCATAAGGCTTTAACATATAAACACATAAATTATACAGTTGTTTTACAAAATTGCACATTTATAAAGAAATAATATTGAGAGGTAACGAGAAGAATAACAAAAAAAATAAGTAGAATAAAATATTTTAAAAATATCTCCACATATTGCCTCTCTTATCTAGAATATCCTGGGTGGAATGTGGTCATGATCATCATTCCAAAACTGCTCTTTATGTGGAGCATATGGATTCCACAAACTGTTTCCAAACCAAGCGATTGGCCGCCAGTTACCGTGCATCCTCCCAAATCAGGCCCACATCCCGCAGCTCTGACACAAACAGATTGTGAACAATGGATCTCCAGGATGCTGAGAACCTGATGCCTTTTGGTCATGATAGCAGTTTTTAATCAATCTTTGATGTTTAAAATAATTTTAAATGTTATTTTCTCAGACATCTGCTTATGTTCATTGGGACAGACCACGCATTGTCATAATTTGATATTTTGCTTGATATTTTGATGGATGGAGGACTTCCGACCACCTAAGAGGCTCCTGATCCATAAACCAATGGGTCGTAGGAGTATTGAGAGACCTAAATTAAGATGGTTGGACTGTGTCGAGAAGAACATAGCATCCTTGGGGATTGGGAATTGGAAGGAAGTAGCCGGAGACAGACGCGAGTTGAGACGTTTCTCGGAGGCAGCCAAGACCCTCAACGGGTTGTAGCGCCGAAGATTGGATTAGATTGGCTTCTCTAACCCAGAATACTTTGGATCAAACAAGAGTTTTTCACGCTATTAATGATATTTTCTCCAGGTATCTGCTCAAGTTCATCACGGACCACGCGCCGGCCGCGCAGCGCAGCACGCTGCAGGCGCTAGTCCTGCGCGGGCCGGCGGCGGGCACGGTCGCGCGGCGCTACCCGCCCACGGCGCTGGAGTGGCGCGGGGCGCGGCGCGGCGCGGGCGTGGCGCTGCCCGTGGCGGCGCCCGACGGCGGCGCGCACACCGTCGCCGTGGACGCCTGGACCTCCTGCGAGGAGGCGGCCGCCGCGGCCGTGCTGGCCGCCGGCGTGGACCAGGACGAGGGCTGGACTGTGGTCATGGAGGATAATGGAGTTGTCACAGGTGAAAAAGAACATAAATAATAACTTTGATTCGGACTTGCAACAAGTTTGACGTGTCAAAAGAGAAGGTTTGCACCAAGTTTGCCATAGCAAACGTGACTCGTGGCGGCTTCCCATACAAAGGCATTCATTGATTTTCTTTCTGAAATTTAAGATTAGAGCAATAATTTTTTCGCACATTTTAGATATCGACCAGATGCGTGTTTGCATCTAGATTCATATATGTTTAGATATAATAATTGACAAATTCTTCTATCTATCCTGAACCTTTACTACACGAAAATATCTAACCATTTCTATATTTCCTGTTGATAGATTCCTGTGGACTTGACTACGTGTTGGATCTGGTTGGAGAGATGGAGCTTTGCCCGGCGTTCCCAGCCCTGCGCAGTGACACCCTCCGAGTGGGGCGCCGGGGGGCCCCGCAGCCCCCTGTTCGAGGGGACACCCACGAGGGGAGGGAGCAGACCCCTGAACACAATCCCAGGAGACCTCAGGTAACTATATATACAGGGACACCATTCGAATAGGGTGTCCTACTGATTGGACTGGTATTTGCTTTTTAGAACTCTATTATAAACTTTATTTATGTGTATATTTTTATTCTGTGACATTTGTTTCGCCTTTTTTTTTTTTTTTTTTTAATAATAATTAAAAGAAATCTATGCAATCTTGTGATATTTGCACATATTTCAATTTGTAAATACTATTTTCAATAAAGCCTAAGCGGCTTGTGCTTGAAAATAGGAATCGAGTCGTGTCGAAGTGGGGATTCGAACCGTCGATCTCTGGACTCAGAGACCGCGACGCTACCCACTGGGCCACCACCCGCCTTGTCAGGATATTTTAAACCGTGTAAAATATATTTTTAAAATCTCGGAATAGGAACATCTGTGGTTTTTTGCACAGTTTCCGCTGTTCCAGCAAGGCTCTTATCTCTGCTAAAACAGCTCACATAATGAAAATATAATCAATAAATAGATCCAAAAATGTAGTTCGATTTTAAAAGTGGTTGTCATAAGTAATAGAAATGAAATTAAAGAATACAAACCTTGCAGGTTCCACCTCCTGAACCTCCAGCTAAGTCCATCTCTAGCTATGCGGAAGATCTTTTGGGACCACTACCTGATTCCCGCAAAACTTCTAGAGACAAATCCGAGTTTTCTATGCAATCCTCATCAAGGAAGACTTCCAACAATGAAATGCTATCAGAGTACACCTCACCGAGCAGAAAGACTTCGACGAGTCCTAAAAACATGATCCAGACAGAAATAGAATACAACTCGAATAGAAAGACATCGCACGATGTACTGTCTAGAGAATCTGCCTTGAATGAGAGATATTTTGATAATAATGCTGAGAAAGTACGCAGTCGGTCATTGGATAATCTTCTTGGAGTTGAGAGTCCACCTTCTCCTACTAACCTAGCCGATATGGGACTTTCACAGTCACGATTGAATGACAGATATCATTCTGTCGAACAGTTGAACGGGCAAATTGAACCTGTGTTGGCAGTGTCTAATAATACTTACATGTCCAAACAAGAAATGGACTTTGAGTATCCAGATATTAATTCGAGTGTCGGAAATTCTAATAGAGGAACACCGAGATACATCAAGTCTCAGTACGCGGGCAAGAGGGCTCCAGCAGGATCACATTCCAGCAGAGCACATATTGAGAAGAATTCTGAATTTGGCGGTGTAAGGTATGAACAGCAATGATCAATGTAATTTCTATCATATCTTCTGTCTCTATCACGCAATATTCTAAATTGTTTTATTTATTTTTATAGATCCTCAGCTATGAGTGACACTTCTGAAGCTCCAAGTCTCGCATCACATGTACGCAGAGTAAGAGTTCCCAGTCAAGCGTCAGATGTTGACCAATTCTTAGACGAGCTATTCTCACCCGTCCTAGATGGAAATTTGGATGAATTATCTGACGCCAGATCTCTTGCTGCCAGCATCAAAGGAGGGGACGATGATTACCTCAATATCAGCATCAGTAGGAGACCTAGTGTGTTATACGATTACGATTCTAGCTCTACCGAAGATAACAAAAACGATTTTGACAATTTCATGAATGGTCTTTATGATTCCGATCTCTCTGATGAGATCATGGATGTGTTTATCAATGCAGATAAAATGCAAGGGAAAATCAAAGGTGGAGGTGGAGTGAGAGGTAGACCCACAAGCCGCGGGTCATCTTGTCTCGATCAAGAAGTTGCTTCATTCACAGAAGCTAGTCAACCGGAGAGTGAACGAGCTTCTTCAGTTGATGATTACATTACCGATCTATTCCAACCGATCTTTGTAAATGACAGTTTGAAAAGATTGACGGAAAAAGACAATTTAGTCGGAGCTATCAAAGGGGGTGGTACCACTCACCAGACAAGTTCTGCAGGACCTTCTAGTTTTAGCTTCAGTCCAATGGCTGGTGGGATATTGAGTCCTCAGCCTATGATGATGCCCATGATGTCGGCATCAACACCTAACGAAGGATTCGTACCTATTTATAGTATGCAAGGGGTACAGCTACCCCCGCAAAATGGAGATATTGCCGCTTACCAGCAAAATCTCCAAAGAGCGTTCCTCCAAAGTGCCATGGCTCAAAATATTCAAATTCAGCAGCAGTTGTTAGCCCAAAATCAAGCTCTGCAGACTCTGCTATCTCAGCCAGTTGTTGGAACAGAAGTAAGCTCTCCTCCACCTACTGATTCGAGGAGTACAGTAGTTAGGGCTCAAATGCATCATCCTCCTCCTAGGAAACCGAGCTTCAATAAGAGCAATTCTAACAATTCGTTTTCTTTAGTTATGAATGACATGAAATCTAGAAAAGCTTCAACTGAAAGTAATATTTCAATGACAAAAGGAGGTATACCTCCACCACCTCCTCCACCGATGCCTCCTCCACTAGAATTGAGTGATCCTAATGAAGCCAGACCATTTCTCGACCCTTATGGACGTGCCAAGACCGTGAGAATTGGCAAATGGCGCTGGCCACCTCCACAAAATGAGTCCCCAGAAAATGGAGAGGACTTCATTCAATTCAAAATCAGGCAGCATCATAGAAAAACAACGCCTCAATCCAATCAAGGACCAAATTCCTTACAAAATATGAATTCCCCTCCCGCTCATCAAATGTCGAGAGACAGTAGAAACAATTCGGAAAGTTCGCCCTTCGGTATTGAATGGGATGAATTTGAAGTAGAAAACATAACAATGTCGAATCAGACGAAAAAATGAACAACTCATCTCATGTACACAGATCCAAAAAGAGTTTTGAAGTTGGAGCTCAGAGACCCTCTCCCGGTAGTGTAGGAAAATTAAAACTCAGTTCCGAAATGCGTCAGAGGCTCGAACAAGTCACAGCCAATCATTCTGTGAGGAGCACATCCTCGAAGGTAGACAAACCCGCAAGGGTTGTCAACAAGTTGGAAGATACAAGAAAACTCATGCTCGAGCAGCAGTTAGGAGGAAGGTGGGACACTGCGGAGACCTCATCAGAGGGGCCGGATATGCCCAGTGTTAGATCGCAAATACAGAAGATGGAGAAAACTCAATCGCCTTCCAATAATTGGCGACCTGTCCCTCCACCGATGCCAGTTAGTCCGCATAGCCTTCCTCCCGCCCCCCTGGGCCCCGCACCCCCACCGCCGCCCAACAGGCCGCCCCCTCCACCGCCTTCACACTCCCCTCCGATCCCGGGGCCACCTGCACCTGTAGAGCCGGCTAGCTTCATGCAGATGCGACAAGAAAGAGATACTTACGGAGTGCATCAAAACAGAGAAAATTATGGAACAAATGGTAGGGAAAGAAATGGCTTCCACGCCAATTGGGAAGTACAAAATGTAGAGAATGTCCAGAAATACACCAGAGAAGATTACAGAAGCTCACGTAGAGAAGAATACACCCAAGCGTTTGTTAAGGATTCTCCGAGAATCACCAATGATGGATTTGCTAGTCGTTTCCTAGACACTGATTACAGGCGCCGGGACAGAAAGGATTCTTTCAAAATGTCAGATTCTTGGGATCAAGATATTGAAAAATCAGAACAGAAAATTGAGAGAAACCACAGGGACTTAAAAAGCTATTCTCCTCCTGGCAAAAACGAAATGTACGACAAGAAAAATCATATTGAAAATCACCGCAAAATGTCAACGTCTCCTAAAAACGATTGGGACAAAGAAACAGCGAGTGAAATATACGCTAAAAATAGCGATAACTACAGACTTGGCCATGAAGAATTTGAAAGGTACGAAGTTAACAAATCCAGGTCTAGTCCTAAGTGGGACGAATCTGTATCTGCTGCCGATGATGATATGGACTCTAAAATAAGGAAACAAAGCTCTTCATATGCACAAAATGGTTACCGCAGTCAGAACAACCACAGCCCAGATCAAACAAAACACAAAATCTCTCGAGATAGTTACGATGGCATGAAGTTCCATGAAAAAATGGATGGAAGGAAAAACTCCAGAGACATGCTGATGGGCAAAACCCAAGAAATTTCTAGGATGGAAAGTAGGTTTAATAACAGGGAACCTGCTAAGAATGTTGAAAGACCAACGTTCAAGACTCACATGGCACAGAAGGAGAGAGACAGAAGATTAGAAGCAGAAAGAAGAAGTTCTGTTTCAACACACGTAACTGACAGAACTGATCGTATAGATGGTATGTATATTGAATTGCAATTTAATTTCCATGATTTAAAACCTTTTTCCTGCCCTCTAATGACTTAAAATTTTAGCTACCTTAAAAAAAGACCTAGTAATTCTCATTTATAGAAGTTTGGTATTGATGCATCACGTTTTAAACACTATTATTAAAACTGGATAGAAGAATTGATTGAGTCATGTTCCAACAAAATGCCTGGATGCCGAGTTTGTTCATTAATTTGTTGACAAATCTTAAGGGTTCAAACACTAAAAATATTGAACGAAGTGGATGTACAAAAATGCGTTTACTTATGCTTTATAATTAGAGATGGTTTCATTCGAAAATCACTCCATCTTGCTAAAATTCCGTTTGTTGTCCTTCATAAAACTGATTACTATTATGTAGTGTTCTAATTTATATTGTTTTTATACCAGTGGAAGAATATCGTGGATATCTAAGTTCCCCAGCCCAGAAGATGCCCGAGTCTCAGGCGATCATTTCAGTCCCCAAGACTTCTGGAGGGACCTTACCACCTCCAACCCTTACCAGTCGCCTTACATACAACAGAGTGCCATGGAAACTATGTGTTCGGAAGGAGTTCTTCACACCACTCGAGGAAGTCCAGTCACCTAAGCTGATGCACCTTATCTTCTGTCAGGTACCCTGAGATTTGAAATTTTGTCCTAGCGTTTGCTACATTATTTTTGGCTGTATTGACCCAATGTTCCGGGAAACAGACCTCAGTTTACATAGCATAACAATAACAAATTACATTAAGATATTTTCATCCTTGACTTTGTCAAATACCATCAGCCAATTTTTAAATTCTAGTTTCACTGAAGTTCACGGGTAGGACATTTGAAAATATTTTCTGAGTGAGCCTTAAATGTTAAGAGAGTTGATTCCCAGATAGCAGCACCTGCTGCAATAAAGACGTGGTTTTAAAACTAAGTAGAGATGTCTTTTGGGACTTATGATTTTGCCTCTAGCACCACTGCTATGAGATGAGGCCCACGCCTCCGCTCATATATTTTCTCTTTGATTACTTTGACTGATATGTGAGAATGTGTTTATTCCAGGTCGTAAACGACGTGCTAGGCTCATCTCCCACCCTCCGCTTGTCCACTGCGGAGTCCCGGGCTGGGGCTGCAGGCCTGCGCGCCCTTGGAGTGTCAGCGGAAGACTCGCGCGCACCCCCGCGTCACCGCGCGCACCTGCTACGGCGCGTGCTGGAGATGGCGAGGGCATGGCCGCTGTACTTCGCCAGGCTGTTCATAGTAGATGGATCACCGCAGTAGTATATATATTTGTTGGATATTATACCTTTTCCAAGCGTTTATTTGACATTTGACAGATCGATTATGTGTCGTTTAGGGATGTCCTAATGCGTTACCGAATCGATTTCTCATAAAAATCTAAATTTATTATGAAGAAGTTTTAATCAATTTAACACATTTATATTTTATTTTTGCTCAACATTTTGTAGTTTATAAACATACCCAGACGTTTAAAGCAGAGTTTATATTACGAAAGCGCTGTCGTAAAACTTTTTTTTTTTTAACAGTCTTTATTCAATAAAAAATATTACAAAAAATACGAAATTTCTTTACAAAAGAAACTTTAAATACAGTCCCGATAAACTCCTTAATTGGAGTTTGTCATCGGGTGCAGGAGCTACAGAAAACCCAAATATGCATAGGACTATTTTATTGTCGTAATGTAAATTGAGAAATTTCTGTGTCGCGACAAACAAAGAAAAAAAAACAAATAGGTTTTAATTTAAATCACATTTTATATTTTTTCATGGAAAATATCGGAGCTAAAGAACATGTGCTTCACTATCGTAAAGACAAAAACATGAAGTATTGCATTTTTCGGTCTATGGTTGCCTGTCAATAATTACGGAACATTATAGGCGCCCATTTGTCAAAAGTAAAATAAACGCTTAGAATACCTAAAGTAATGTTTTCTTCTGTTATTCTGCCTTGTAGAAAACCACAGTGAGAGTGAAATTGGCTTAACTGTACCTACAAGACTCATGTGAGTAATGTTTTGCATAAACCATGGGTCCTCTTGGACAAAAAATAGTGTTTTTACTTTTACCACAGCTTAGGCTTCCTCCTGGTTGATATTATATACATGTTGGTGTTATCATAGTATATCTAGAAGAGACTCTAACAGCTGTGTCAGTATTAATAACACAATTTTTTTATTCCTTTCCAGTTACCTGAAGTGACCGTGCTGGGTATATCGCACTGGGGCATAGCCCTCGCTTCCGGCGGACGGGGGGCGCCGCTGTCCTGCGTGAGCGCCGTGCCTCACTCCCGCGTGGCCTCGGCCGCCTGCCCCCGCGCGGGGGCCCTGCTGCTCAGCCTCAGCGGGGGCGCCCGCCTCACGCTGCACGCTTCCCGCGCCCACCACGCCTTGCTGCTCATAGACAAGTTCCGGATTGAGGACAGACAGGTAGGAAGATACTATTATTCTATTACGGCGCGCAGGCGCCATCTTTGACGTAGCAAATCATAATCAAATTTTTCTCATCATATTTGACGTATCAAATTTGTTCAAAACTTGTCTCGTCATCTTTGTTTTAAATTTGTCCCGTTATATTTCACATAGCAAATCAAACTTTCAGCAAACTTGCATGATAACTAATGGCACTGGGTTATTTAGTTCAACAATACTATTGTGAATTCAAATATGCTCTACAAAATACATCATATAAATATGGTTATTACATTGTTTTTTACATGGACAGGTATCTAGACTCTAGACTACTCCTTTTTTTGTGCGTGCATGAGAAGATGTATGAATGTGGAGGAAGCAAGAGAAGTATGCCAGGACAATGAAAGCCCCACCCTTTCCCTAGACTGCTTTAAAGACTATTGAGTATTTTTCAGTCCAGCCAACTCTACCGATTTTTTCAACAAGCTAAACCGCGATTTT
This sequence comes from Micrasema minimum, assembly GCA_022494985.1. Classification (NCBI taxonomy): domain Eukaryota; kingdom Metazoa; phylum Arthropoda; class Insecta; order Trichoptera; family Brachycentridae; genus Micrasema; species Micrasema minimum. The sequence goes on along the minus strand of JAGVSP010002198.1, from coordinate 5,638 downwards.
AAGATTGTTAGTGTGATAAAAATACGGATGAATTTACAATTATGTACGCGAACAAATGCTTTCATTGTACCCCTACCACTGTCTCGGCTTATGTATTATAATTGTCATTGTTTCCATCACCCAAACCAACCAGAGTCGGCCCAAATAACAGTAGTATGCCAGGGCAGAGTGGTGTGGTGTTCTATTCTCTCTGCCTATTCCTTCGGAGAAATGGCGTTAAGGTTAGTTGGTTGTTTCAAGTGTAGGTATAGCCATTAGCCAAACCACTCCACAGATCAAAAGTATGATCAGAAATGATGAATTTTTATGCCGTTCTAAAAACTCAGTCACCCATTCATAATATTATGGTTCTGTCATTTATCATTATCCATTCCATGATTGTTTCTTATTGAAACATAATCACACACTTCTGGTGGCCATTAGTCAAGTACCAACCATCCAAATACCAGAGGCGCACCAGTTGCTCGATCACAGATCACTACCGACTCGGTAATCAGCGACGTGATAACGATTTCTTACCCATGGATGTTTAACGTTTTCGCGATCACAATGGAACACGCGTTAAAAAGTCATCGATCGGGATTATTAAACGAGCGCATACTAGTCGCGAGCCATTTCCCGAGATATATCTTATTCGCACATATATATTCATTCAATCTTTATTATAATTTAGCCGGTTTTCGGCAAGCAAAATATTAAGAAAAGCAGTCGACATAATAATAAAAAACAAAGCGCGATGATTTGACGTTTGACGTACGGCCGCGATATCGCGTGCATCGGCTCCGCTCGGCTCAGATCGACAATGCTCGGCTCGGCGAAAATACGTCGAACCGGTATTGAAAAAAAATCGTCCCATCAGTACACAGAGTGCACTGCGTTAGCATTTTTTGAGCAATTTTTAGACTACGTCGATAGTTATCTGTGATTGAGCTTTTGTCGTTAGCACACTATTATATTTTTAATATTTAAATAAAAATCAACAATATATATTTATGTTCTTTGAAATATTAAAATATAATATAATCTGACTGAATTTTACGTAAATGTTTGTCCACCTCGTGGTGTAGTGGTTAGCGCGCTGAGCTATTCGTGTGGTCGCGAGTTCGATTCCCGACGGTGTCAAAACGATATTGAGGTTTTTCACAATTTAAATAAAAATTAAGTCTTTCCTGCTTATGGATAACGAATCGTAATCAAAATCGGGCAAAAAACGTCTTTTTAGTTTGTTTTTTTTCGCCAAATACCTCGTCCGGCCCCCTAAAAAGACGTCCCACAGTACACAGAGGTGCACTGCGTATTATTTTGCCCACTAATTGGTAGAAGTTAGCAATGCCTAGTAATACGCTCGCCACATTACGAAACCTTATTGAGATTTTGCACGTGCAAAGGGCATAAGCGCCGCGCATTCCCGCGGCACTTACGTACGATCACCTGTGAATTTTGCGAAACGGAGGCGTATACATTATGCGTGCTAAGAGCAGATGGAGATTTTCAGACCATGAAACGCAATACATATTGTACATTGTACCTATAATTGTCTCCCTCGTTAAAAATACAATAATACCGAACATTGAATATCTTGAATTATCATTAATCATATTAGTGTCACTATTCAACACTCATCGCTTTCTTCACTTTTATTACAGCGATTTTTGATCGATGAAAATAAATGCCGCCTTGTGGTGAAGTGGTTAGTGGGTTCGACTACCACGCATGAGGTCGATTCCCGACGGGGTCAATGTGAATATTTATTTATACGCACTTTATACGGGACAGAAAACTGTACGTGTACAGTCTGTCAAAAGACACGCTATATATTATGTATATTTTTTAAGCGCGATCGTTTAATTGAATAATTGTATTATATATACATGGTGTAGCAAAACTCATTGTACAAGCGGGAAACCAATGATATGAAACTACGTCATATTGGAGTCGATTTTGTAGAATATTTTTTTTCGATTTTACTCATAGTTTTCGAGAAAATTGAGTACGAAGTAAATGTTTTTTCTATAATTTTTTGGAAAAATTACAATATCAAGGGAATTTTTTAATTTTTTTTACGAAAACATGAATTTTCTAGCGCGGTTTGAAATAGCACTTTTTCAAATCGCTCGCAAAATCCTCCATTTGGCGCGCATGCGGTGTGACGTCACAGCAATATAGGCGCTCACTACGGAATGAATTTCACGCCTTTCACAGTGGACGGGAATGACGTCATTAGCCCAATAACGGGCGTTAAAAATCATTCGTATTTTCGTGTTTTTGAAACATAAATTTATAAATGAAAACAAAATTTTTGATCATTGTGTTTTATATCGTTGGAATAGTAAAAATATACTTTGAATACTTATAACGTTTTCAAGGATATTCATGCTATCGGGAAGAACCCTATTGTTATTTAATTTAACTGTCAAATTAATACTATTCATAAAGAAAACAAAAAAAAAAAACGCATTTTAATAAGAATTCTTGCAATTTAACTTAATCTGCGGTACTAATGAAAGATTTTATTAGAAGAAAAAAAACCTGGATTCAAAAGTCATATTACACATTCAACTTCAAATAAGATGTAGATTCACCAGTTTTCGGGTTGTACTACGAGTTTTGTAACTCCGTGTATTTCCCTGGAAAATAGTTTGAAGTATAGATATAATTTTGAAAACACCTAAATATAATCTTACACTGGCCTCAGGGACATTTTTAGTAACAGAAGATCTAGATTCTAGATCTAGTCCGCCTCGTAGCACAGTGGTAGCGTATTAGGCTACCGTGCGTGAGGTCACGGGTACAATTCCCGTCAACATTAAATATTTCATTACATCTATGTGATTTTCACACAAATATTTCACGTGTGATACTGCGGACTGGTACTGAAGCGTAAGACCGGTCATCTTACCTGCATGATAAAAAATATGATCAAGACACACTGCACTTGGTGTACCGGTGCAGTGCCCTATGTACCCATTTAGAAGACCATGCACCAAGATCTAGATACTAATGTACCTTCTCGTGTTTTCTAAGCAAAATGTCGTTTTCTGTAATATTTTTTTTTGCCATTAATTAAAAAATAATGATCGGTCCACAACATTGCCCATAATTTTGCAGCCGCCATTATTTCTACGCACTGTTTTTTTCTCAAACGGTCATTAATGATTTTCCTCTAATTACTAAATAATAATACATGTCCGCGTACTTACTAACCATGCAATATTTCACTAATAATTCTTTACAATTAACATTTTCAACCTAACCTACCTAAGCAATTAACATTTTCAACATAACCTAACCTAACCATGCAATATTTAACTAATAATTCTTTTAAATTTACATTTACCTACAAAATATCCACCTACATATATAAATAGATTTTCGTAATTAAATATATGCAGGGCTGTATTTAGAAAGCTCATTTTGACGATTTTGAAAAAAGATTTTACAAAAATGCGTTTTTTAGGTACGTATGTAGGTAAATATTTATATGTGAAGTCTAAAGTCAGATTGAAAATCTCATTAGTAGGCAAAACAGCTGCAACAAAGCTTAAAAAATTAAACCAAATTAAATTGTTTTTATATCCAAAGCTTAAGATATTGAAAAACCACAGTTTTGAAGACACAAACAAAATTGTAAAATCCACAGGTTTTATTTTACGAAACTTTAAAGATGTTCAAACCCCCCTTTCTCCAATTCGTTACATAAATTACGACAGCAAAAAAAACATTAAAAATGCATAATCCATTGTTTGCGTGACTCATTTAACTCAGAATGCACTTCGTAAAAAGAATTCTATTAACATACTGCGAAACGAAATGATAACGTTATGTAGCTTTGGTTCTTTTTTCTTAAACCTTCGTATCTAGTTGAAACGGAGAAATCGCAAAACGCTGCATGTTCAAAAAAGTTAAAAATAACTGATTTTTATTTACACAAACATGCATTGCGAAATGGTTTTACATGAGGCTGTAATCATAAGTGTATTTTAGTATTAATTTAATCTAATTTTACCTATTATCGTGTCTGTGATTGCGTGTTAATAGTGAACGGATTATATGAAGTCTGTTAATGTATTGGCAACCATTTCGCATTTTGAATCATTGTCGAATTATCATTCTGAGAATGCAGCTGAAACGCTATTTTAATTGGAAACTGTATGGTTAGTTGTAAGTGAAAGCGTGTGTTCAATCTATTGGTCGCATGCAACTTAAAAATATATTTTCAAGCAGAAATCTGACATTATATGGACTCAAAAAGAGAGTATCTACTTTAATATTTCTATGCCCGCAAGTTGGCTAACTATCTAACTAACTAACCATCACGCCATTTCCCCTTTAGGGGTAGGCAGATAGGATAAAACGCCATACCACTCTGTCCTGACATACTTCCTTTGCTTCCTCTACATTCATACATCTTCTCATGCACATACGCCGATTATTCCGACTTTTCACATGTCCACTTTCAAGTACTTGTCGTAGTTGGTCATGTCATGTGTTTCTCGGCCTTTCTCGGCCTCTACATACAGGCACACTTGCATTTAAACTTATTTAAGCCGTTCTTTCATCACTCATTCGCTCCACATGACCAAACCATCGTAAAAGCCCTTTCTTAATTTTGTCGATAATGCTTATCTCTGCCTTGCACTCAGCTCATAAAAATTTTGCTTTCAGAAATGGTAAATTCCTTTTGTATTTTTGAAGCTCCGTTTAAGCATTGACATCTAATATAAACGAAAATTGAAATTTCCTCGTGTTTTCGATGAAATTTTCAGGATTGAGAAAATTTTTACATGAAAACTAGCGGATTTCATTTTCATTTTTATTTTATTTCAGTTATTTAGAACATTACAGAAAAATTCCAATTCATTCTAAATATATGACAATAGATAGTTATGTTAGTATAATAACATAATAAAATGTAGAAAGAAAAATTATAAGTTAGAAAGTGCTTTCCTAACGGAAGACCACTGTCGTGAAATATGTCGACATCCGAGGTGATGCAATTAAGTAGCAAGATTGCTCTACCAACAGGCATAAACATTGCAGGTTGGTTCTGCATATCGTGACAGGTAAAACAATCGATGCTGTCTTTGTCGAAGATAGTTATCAGGTTCGAACAGAACTACATCCATTAGAATTTCTGAGTTATGTATGCGACCACCAATCACCTGAAAGAAGTGAACACCCAAATGAACGTCCCTCCTCCTCCATAATGACTGATAGCCTAGCATCCCCAGTAAAAAGTCGGCTGGGAAGAGCCAAGGATGAGATTCATGCCATATAATTTAAGCTTATTAATTATTCGATAGTAAATCAGGAATGTAACCCACGATATTTGGATCAATAAACATCAAACAAGTTTGTAATCGCCGAGCAACTGAGTACTGCTAATTTTAACACAACATTATACCTACTTCGCTAATAACATCTTACCATATAAGCACAATATGTAGTTATTTGTGTTTAGAAAACAATTACAATTTATGATTATGTATTTAATATGTAAGTTCGTTAGGAGTAAATTAGGATAAGAACATTTAATAATTTCTTTAAAATTTAATGTAAATATTATATTTTTGTACGGAAACTCGATGGTTTGGTCGTGTGGAGCGAATGAGTGATAAAATAACGTCTAAAAGGATTT
>JAGVSP010002197.1:0-48532 GCA_022494985.1 Micrasema minimum | reverse complement strand
GTGGTGTACAAATGTCGAAATTAGAGTGCAAGGCTGAGATAAGCATTATCGACAACAACGAAAAGGGCTTTTACGATGGTTCGGTCATGTGGAGCGAACGAGTGATGAAAGAACGGCTAAAAGAAGTTTGAATGCAAGTGTGCCCGGATGTAGAAGCCGAGGAAGGCCGAGAAAGGCATGGCATGACCAAGTACGTCAAGTACTTGAAAGTGGACATGTGAAAAGGCGGAATAACCGGCGTATGTGCATGAGAAGATGTATGTATGTAGAGGAAGCAAAGAAAGCAAAGAAAGCAAAGAAAGCAAAGAAAGAGAGACCTTGGAATAACGATAACTGAAGATTTGAAATGGGAATGTCACATATTCAATATAACAAAAAAAGCCAATTCAACTATCTATCTGATTAAAAAAGCTTTTTCAACACCAAAAATGCTATTACAAATATATAAATCCTATATCAGACCGATGCTGGAATACGGTTTTCAGATATGGAGTCCCTACTTTGCTTAGGATATCGATATGTTGGAAAGAGCCCAAAGACGGGCCACTAAGTTATCTCCTAGCCTAAAACAACTTCCGTATGAGCAGAGACTAGAAACTCTTGGTCTCACAACACTGAAGAAAAGACGGGAAAGGGGTGATTTTATTGAAACATACAAGATAATGAACCGTCACTATAAGTGTAATAAATTGTGTGAAATCTTTAAACTGAAAAACAACGCACGACTTCGAGGCCACAACCTTAAGCTGGAGAAGACCCGGTTTAATCAGAACCCAAGGAAACATTTCCTGAGCAACAGGGTGGTAGATAGCTGGAACGGGCTACCGCAGGAGCTGGTCATTGCGAATAGTGTGAACGGGTTTAAGAATGGACTGGACAAGTTTAAACCTAACTAACTGTCCGATTTAGGCATATCAGCTTTAAGCTGCTCGCCTAATATTAAATAATAATCAAAAGTATGTCGGGACAGAGTGGCATGGCGTTCTATCCTCTCTGCCTACCCCTACGGGAAATGGCGGGATGGTTAGCTAGTTAGTTAGTTATGTTGTGTATATGTTGTATTGTGTTACGTGTGTGGAGTGTGACATGTGACAGAGTATGTTTATTTAAGTGACTATCCCTTATTCTAATTGTGCATAAGGTACTGTGTAAGGGAAATAAATAGTGTATAAATGTATGATTGTTGTTCAGTCCTCGTTTTGCGGTGTTTTCTCCCGATATACGAGACGTGTCCGTGTTTCCCGATGAATCATAAAGTGGTCTATTTCAGAGCGGCCATTATAATCATATTTCTAATAAGCGGACGCCGAATAAGTCGTTCTGACGCGAGCATTCGTGTTAAATTTTCCTTGTGAAAAATATTCATAGCCGAAAGTGACGGCGGTTTGTCTCAAACGCGATACAGTCAAATCAAAAGAGAATAAAAAAAAACTATTAATAATAATCCTCAATACATAATATAGATATAAATATTTTGATGATCTGTGGCCTGATACATCGTGACAAATCCGGACATATCATGACAAATCCAGACATATCATGACAAATCCAGACGTATCATATCAAATCTGAAATATCATAACAAATCCAGACATATCATGCCAAACCTGAGATACCTATCATATCCAGATATATCATGACAAATCCTGTCAAATCTGACATATCATAACAAATCCTGAAAAATCTGACATATCATAACAAATCCTGACATCCTGATAAGATATCATGAAAATTTCGACATCCTGACATACCATGACAAATCCTGACATATCATGACAAATCAAAAAAAATCCTGACATAGCTAGCTAGCATAGATAGCAATACTGTTGCAGTTGAAATGCGATCTCTAAGGCGAATGTGTGGTAAAACTATGTATGATAGGTGCACTAATGTTGAAATTAGAGCAGAACGCAAGGCTGAGATAAGCATTATCGACAAAATTAAGAAAGGTCTCTTACGTTGGTTCGGTCATGTAGAGCGAATGGATGATGAAAGAACGGCTAAAAAAATATATGATGCGACTGCGCCTGGATGTAGAAGTCGAGGAAGGCCGAGAAAGACATGGCATGATCAAGTAAAACAAGCGCTTGAAAGTGTGGGCATGTAAGAAGTCGGAATAATCGACGTGCGTGCATGAGAAGATGCATGAATGTGAAGGAAGCAAGAGAAGTATGCCAGGACAGAGTGGTGTGGCGTTCTATCCTCTCTGCCTACCCCTTCGGAGAAATGGCGTGATTGTTAGTTAGTTAAATGATATTGGAAAAAAATCTGCTGCGAACTCAATTTTCTCGAAAACTATGGGTCAAATAAAATTTTAAAAATCTTCAAAATCGACTCCAAATATGATGTAGATTCACTGGTTTCCCGCTTGTACATCGAGTTTTGTTACACGGTGTATATCTATAGTCTATATCTATAGTATAAGTGTAGCGTGGTGTTGAACTGCACCGAATTATGCAACAGCAACACTCTCACAGAGTGCAATCTGCAATCTGCAATCCTCACTCGTGGTGAGAGGTGAGAGCAGCTTGAGCCGAAACCAAGGGCCGTCTTTTGTGAAGTGGCCGCTGAACGATAGCCGGGCATTCAGGGCTTCGAACAAGAATTCACTACAAGGACCATGCGAGTTAATTTCATAACACTACTTATTACCGAACTCCACCGCCTAAAGATGATGCAGATGTCTAGTGATGGCGTAGATGCGTATTGATGACGCAGTGAGTGACGTAGTGGGTAACTAGACACTTCAGACACGGTAGTACTTATCAGGTATGGAATGTCACTTCTCTGAAATTCTTGTTCGAAGGGTTTAAAATTATTAACTAACTGAATAACCATCACGCCATCTCCCCGAGGGTGTAGGCAGAGGATAGAACGCCTCACCATTCTGCCCTAGCATTCTTCACATGACCACTTTCAAGCACTAGTACCTACCCAATCATGCCATGTCTTTCTCGGCCTTCCTAGATTCCTTCATCCAGGCACACTGGAATCATAATTATTTTTTTTACTACTTTCCCTGATTCGCACCCAATGGTGCATAGGGCACTGTATTGGTACACCAAATGCTGTGTATCTTGATAATTTATTTCATGAAAGCAAAACAGAGCCAGTCGTTAGCAAATGAAATCTTTTTATGTGAAAAACGCGCAGTCGTCGGGAATCGAACCCGCGACCTCATGCAAGGTAGCTCGATGCGCTGACCACTACACCACGAAGCGCATACATTATTATTGCAGATCAATTACGAAAATGCGCTGAACTTAGATTTAAAGTTCAGTGCGACCACAAATGTATATCATGAATAAGTGAGTGTTAACTGATAGACTATACTCGTATAGATAGCTTCCAGTAAAATGTTGGTTGCGGTTGCTCAATTGACGAGTGATGAAGAGTGTTCAAGACATCACAAAAGGGAAATGGTATGTTACAAATTTGATGTGAGATTTTATCGGTTTGAAAATGCACTTACTTGGTTCTCTGATTCAATAAACACAAAATAAAGCGTTATGATGGACGAAGCGCCTGCTGAACTGGAGACCTAGAGCTGCAAGGAGACCTGTAGGAAGACCACCAGAAGATGGACAGATGATATAAAAAGTACTGCAGGATCCAGATGGCAGCTCGAGGCCAGGACAGAAAGCAGTGGAACAATATGGGGGAGGCCTATGTCCAGCAGTGGACGAACACTGGCTGATGAAGAAGAAGAAGTTTGAAAATAAATTAATACTTTTGTTACAACAACATTTTGAACGTATACAAATTACTGGATTATACCCATGCTGGGCTGATATCAGATATTATTGATATCCCAACAGAGAGGGAGAAACTCTGGAAACGAATGTGGGTTATCTAGGCGTTTACAGGGCTTATGACCTGTCATTGGCTGGGTTAAGTGGCCACTTGATGTACTACAACCTACATCAATAAAGTTAGATTGCCAAAATGCTTAACAATCTTCTCAACAGATGTCACTAGAGAGAAAAAATATTAAAATCTGTCGAAAAACCAACCCAGCCAATGACAGGTCATAAGCCCTGTAAACGCCTAGATAGCCCACATTCGTTTCCAGAGTTTCTCTGTCTCTGTTGGGATATCAATAATATCGAATACTTTTGTGATTATACGGGATCAAAAACTGTACAGTTTCTTGTTCAGAAAACCGTAAACGCGATCGTAAGTAACTATCGTATTGCACACAGGAAATTGTTGATAAAGCTAATAATGAACATAAATGTTGTTTGTTCGTTATTTTATTTTACCACACCCACAGAAAAAAAAACTATGCAACAATCTAGTGTAAATTCACATCTTTGGAAACAAGTTTACATCATTGAAATGATAGTGCTGACGCAGAAAATATCGTTTTGTAAACGTACCTCTACCAATTCCAAGCGTTTATTTTACTTTTGACAGCTCGATTATGTATCGATTAGGGATGTTTTTAATGCGTTACCGAATCGATTTCTCATAAAAATCGACTTTATTTATGAAAAAGTTTTAATCAATTTAACACATTTATATTTTATTTTTGCTCAACATTTTGTAGTTTATAAACACACCCAGACGTTTAAAGCAGAGTTTATATTATGAAAGCGCTGTCGTAAAACTTTTTTTTTTTTACATTTTTGTTCAATAAAAAATATTACAAAAAATACATAAATTTCTTTACAAAAGAAACTTTAAATACAGTCCCCGATAAACTCCTTAATTGGAGTTTGTCATCGGGTGCAGGAGCTACAGAAAACCCAAATATGCATAGGACTATTTTATTGTCGTAATGTAAATTGAGAAATTCTATGTCGCGACGACAAACAAAGAAAAAAAACAAATAGGTTTTAATTTAAATAACATTTTGTATTTTTTCATTGAAAAAATCAACTTGAATAATCCTCGTTGCATAAGTGGCTCAATAAACATCGATATCGATAAATATCGGAGCTAAAGAACATGTGCTTCACTATCGTAAAGAAAAAAACATGAAGTATTGCATTTTTCGGTCTATGGTTGCCTGTCAATAATTACGAAACTTTAAAGGTGCCCATGTGTCAAAAGTAAAATAAACGCTTGGAAGAGATATAATAGATATTTTAATGTAAACAAAATATTAAGTAACTTACCGATAAAATAAACAAATTTGCAAAATAATGTTTTATTACTGTATGATTTATCAAACAATGAACGTGGTCGTATTCTTGGAAGTGTTGATGAAATGTTGAATCTACAAAAGTTAAATAAAGTAGGCGATAATTCAGTGTGTCAGCGGTAGATAATTTCGCATTGTAAATAAATAAAACATTATAATCTCTGTGTGGCTTTATGTCTCTTATTAATTAATTATTAATCAACAAAGAAAATATTTTCACCTAACGACATTTTGAGTGTGTCCGGATACTTGTAGGATAATTCTCTCAATGTATGACAGAAAGTTTTCACATGTGAAGCTCCGCGCCATTTCACGGTATATGTGTTTCTACAAGAACGGATAATTGGCAGATTTGGATATTAAATACTAGGCGGAGTGGGGAAGCGGGTTCGATTCCCGATGGGTGTAAATATGAAATAATTATTTCAATGTGTATATTTTATTTTATATCCCTACAGAGATGAGGAAGAATTTTTTCAAATTCAGAAACATGGATATTCGAGCGTTTACAGGGCTTATGACCTGGCATTGGCTGGGTTAAGTGGCCACTTTATGTAGGTACTACAAAATTCCCCATTCCGCTTATTAGCGAATATCCACACCAGGTAACATTTTTGATTTGTGAATGTGATTTTCACATATGGAGAATCTCGCACATGAACATTGAATTTTACTCTAGACGGGTTGCAATGGAAACGGTAGTGAAATCTAAATAAAGAAAAAAAAATCTTGTTAAAAAATTTAACACAATTATTTTAAGAGGATAAACGTCATGTCAGTCGAATAAATAAACTTCACATGCATAAATCATCAATATATTGCGCCCTCGGTGTATTTTCATAATAAAACGGCGCTGTATAAACTATCCACAATAATAATTATCAGAAGAAAGAAACGCACTTAAAATTCACCGCCCGTTTACGCGGAAATCAAAACAAAACGTTCGATTCTCGCGGTTTGAAAATCTGGTGACGTCACCCGCGGCGGGCCAATCAGCGAGCGTCTGGCCGACACGGAGACCGCGCGTCTACTGGAACTAGAAGGAAAACGGTCGAAACGGAAAATACTGCAATGGAAGCTGACAAACCAGAGTGCCGGAGGTCACGAACATGGTTACTAAATTAGTCGGTTCTGAGTTCTGACTAACATTCAAATAAAAATGTTTATATCACAGCAGACTTCTGAGTTTTGAGAATCTTAGGAGAATGCGGCGGCGGCGGTTTGACTTTGTAAGGAACACAGAGGCGACGGACGCAACCATCCTCGGTATCTACTGTCATCCGGCGAAGGCGTTTCCAAATACCACGTATGCCCCCGAGAGCCTTAAGGGGCTACTAGGTCCACCCTTTGTTAATTGTAAAATGTAGTAAGCGCCCGGATGAGCGCTCGTTAAAACACGACCAAAATCCGATCGAACGTCGCGCCGTTTGGTTTCATTATTATTTGCATCGCGTAGGTATACAAAAAATACACGATAATCTTTAAAATGAAGTAAGCGCCCGGATGAGCGCTCGTTAAAACACGACCAAAATCCGATCGAACGTCGCGCCGTTTGGTTTCATTATTATTTGCATCGCGTAGGTATACAAAAAATACACGATAATCTTTTTCAAATTTAATATAGTAAAATCTACGGAATTTAATATAATCAAAAATCTATTTCTCCCTGACGTACATGAATGTATGGGGGACCCCGTAAGGCGCCTTAATGCAACCTGCTCCATACAAACATAAATATGTATATTATTATTAATATTTTTATATCGACTGTTCTGTAAGAAATTCTTCTCTCAATATAGATAGAAATTATGGACGAAATATAATATCGAGTCGATAAATTAAAAGCAAGTTGACTTTGAATTATCTTAGAGATTTTCATGACAGCATAATGACCCTACTTAAAAACGAAAACGAATAAATTTGCTGCTACATAAAACGCGATTTTAAAATTTAGACGCTAAAATATAGATTAAAAATTGCAAAAACTACGACCATGAATTAGCAAATTGCTTAAAAATTGGTTTCCGCATTGAAAAGTGCTTGTCCTAGTTTCCTTCATCAATAAATAATCTCAAATCACAATTTGACATCTCAACAGAGACGAGAAGTTTGGAAGGGAATAAGAAACATTTGAGTTCTTACGATATACTCAAATATTTCGATTTTCGGGCTGCTTTCAAATAGCCGGAAATAACCGTGCCAGAAAGCAGGAAACAAGTTGTGCTGGAGTGGGATTCGAACCTAGAGATTCTAATCCGGAGTCCTCGAATCTACCGATAGGCCGTAGCCCGGATCGAATTTGATATCTTGTGTTGGTGATTTTCAAAGTAGGTACTCTAAAGATGTTATAAAACGATATACTCTGCACTTGGTATACCGATGCAGTGCCCTATGCACCATTAGGTGCGAATAAGGGAAAGTAGTAGTAGTACTACTTTAAAGACATGATTGAGTCCAAGCAACAAAACTGTCATAATAACTCATCAGGTATATTATTGTAGGTACTTTATCTTTATTTGGGTGAAATATCAAATTCTCCGAGTCACGGCATCAGCTGTCAAACGTCGGCCATGTTTGTTCGCGGGAACAGTCAACTGACAGCTGTCAGAAGGGTCGGCGGTCAGATGTCATCTCGCGGCGTCAACTGTCAAAGTTACGGTCGCCCTTAAGTGTAAGTGTAATAGCGTTCTTATTGCTGAGATGGTTGATGGCTCTCACGCGAATGGGTGGGCCGTGTAGGGAGTAGGGACGGGCGTTTTAGATCATTTTTGACGTGATAACGTCTAATAAATCGATGAACGCCGGCTGCACACACGAAAAAAGCATGACTCATTGTCACGTTCCGCCTGAGCCGAGTGTGCAAGCGAGAGCGCGGAGCAAGCGATAGAGAGGCACGATCGGCCTAAGCGTTCGGTTTGTGAGGCATCTATCTCTCTTACACTCGTTAATTATCAATAGCACATTGTTACTTGTAATTAATTTGTATAATTTAAGTAAACAAATATTTGCATTAACGAGTGCAAAAAAATGATAATTTATGGACAATTTTTAATTTTTAAGTAAGTAGTAAATATAAGTAGTACAACAAGGTAAAATATAAGTAGTACAACAAGGTAAAATATAAGTAGTAATCATAGTAATGTAAATTAAAAAATTAATCTAGGTACTAGATATGCAAAATAAACAATTAAGTAAGCAAAAAATAGTGATTATAGTTGTTTGAAATAAAAGTGTTTTTTAGTTTAAATTTAAATTTCTTAAAGACATTATTAGTTTTTAGTTCATTGGGCAATTCATTAAAATACATGATTCCCTTATATAAGAAACTATTTTTTAAATGTTTTGTATGAAATTTTGGAATTTTAATATTATTTTGGTATCTCATTGATAGATTAGATTCAAAGTGTTTTAAATTGTTTTTTTTTATAAATTTACATTTACATGCAAAAAAAATGTTTTTTTTCTCCTTCTTTTGCTGAAATTGGATTCATTAATACTTATATAATGGTAAAGTAAATTGAGTGCGATGTTTTAGCGCAAGTTTAGCATAGTCACGTAAGAGTTGAGAGGCCATTGCGCTAAATCTGCTCGCAAGTGCTATATTTAAATGTACCGAAATACGCGGAAAACAATCATTATTACTGCAACACAGATTTCCCGATATATTTATAGAAATTTCAAGTCGCACAGTGAAAACCAAACTGCAGTAACTTAAAAAGGTCAAAAATTTAAAAATTGCAAAAATGATAATTTATTTCGGTACTGGTTCATAGAATCCTTTTTTTCCAACTCCATGCCTCGCTTTCATATAGTAGGGCTGGTACCAGGACTCCATTATGTATTAGGACTACATTGTTATTCTATACACGGTGTCACAAAAACGGAAACCAGAATCTACGTCATATTTGGAGTCGATTTTGTAGAATACATTTTTTTTATTTGACCCATAGTTTTCGAGAAAATTGAGTACAAAGTTGTTTTTTTTTTCGATTTTTTTTTGCAAATTTATTTTATCATTTTATTTATTTATTACATTTCACACACATTTAATAATCACAATAATGGGATGGCGACTCAATCAGTAGAGACCCATGCCAATGATCTGGCCCCGACTAACTAGATAGTCCGTGTCGAGTCAGGGCATTGTAGTATTAATTGTTATCAAATATCATTTATTTAGTCAAATAAATAGTACCCACAAATAAAACAAAATCAAAAACCGCATAATAAGAATTTTACTTAATCTGAGGTACAAACAAAAGGTTTTGTGAGAAGAAAAGAATTTTTTTTTAAGCTCAGATTGAAAAGTCGTATTACACATTCGACTCGAAACATGATGTAGATTCACCAGTTTTCGGGTTGTACTACGAGTTTTGTTACTCCATGTAATATATAAATACTATGATTATGCAAGGCTGAGATAAGCATTATCGACACAGTTAAGAAAGGGCTTTTACGATGGTTTGGTCATGTGGAGCGAACGAGTGATAAAAGAACGGCTAAAAGAAGTTTAAATGCAAGTGATGCAGAAGCCGCGGAAGGCCGAGAAAGACATGGCATGACCAAGTACGTCAAGTACTTGGCATGGCATGACCAAGTACGTCAAGACATGTGAAAAGTCGGAATAATCGGCGCACGTGCATGAGAAGATGTATGAATGCAGAGGGAGCTAAGGAAGTCTGTCAGGACAGAGTGGTATGGCGCTCTATCCTCTCTGCCTACCCACACGGGGAAATGGCGTGATGGTTAGTTAATTAGTTAGTTATTACGCAACCGAATAAGTCCCCCCCAGTTGCTCAATCACAGATAACTATCGACGTAGTTAAAAACGTGCTAACCACGTGCTAACGCTAACGATTTGACCGATCACAATGAGCATAAGTTCCATACCACGTTCGCCGAGCCGAGCATTGCCAAAGCAACGTTCGGAGATGCTCGGCGAGCGATATCGCGGCCGAACGTCAAGCGCTCGTTTAATAATCCCGATCGATAACTTTTAACGCGTGTGTTCCATTGTGATCGCGAAAACGTTTAACATCCATAAGTAAGAAATCGTTATCACGTCGCTTATTACCGAGTCGATAGTGATCTGTGATCGAGCAACTGAGCAGTATTGGTCTGTTGGAGTACCTGCCGTAAAACTGCGACATCTTTCTAGATTATGCGTGGTCCTCGCATACAATAGCCGAATGGAAATGGTCCTAGCCAATAGCCGTTACGTTGGCGGTGTGGGCTGTGGGTGTACTACTCTCTACGGCACAATTTGCCAAATATATCGGGCCACTTCGCGTTACGCATCGCCATTGTATCAACATGTAGCGTGTGAGTCAACCACCCCCACCGGCTGGTGGAATGCCTTCTAGGACCGTATCCTACTTAGCCTACATCCGAATATCATCATTACCGACCGAGTTTAGCAAGATTGACAGCAGTGCCTCGATACATTTGGTCGCGTATTTAACCTTCTTTTCTTCCGCTTTTTCCAGTTAAAACTGAATCTATTAAATTTCGCGGATTACCTTTAATAAATCGGTAGAGTTGTGCTGGACTGACTCAATAGTCTAAGGAAAGGGTGGAGCTTTCACTGTAAGTGCCTCGATACAAATAAGTAGAACAATAGGTGGTGAAGAGACATGGACTGAACTGGCATTTGTGCACGTTTTTGACGTGATAACATCTAATAAATCGATGAACGGCCGGCTGCACACGCGAAAAAGCATGACTCATTTTCACGTTCCGCCTGAGCCGAGTATGCAAGCGAGAGCGCGGAGCAAGCTATAGAGAGGCACGATCGGCCTAAGCGTTCGGTTTGTGACGCATCTATCTCTCTTCCACTCCATCGGCCGATGCGTCCGAGTAGAAGAGAGTTATTAGTTTAGCAGCAGCACACAATAAGAAAAACCAAAAAAATGATAATTAATGGAAAAAAAATAATTATTCAATAAATTCCTGATTTGTATTATGCAAAATAATGATAATTCAGTAATAATAATTCAATTCGATTCATAAAAGTATGCTATTTTTCATCAATGTTTTCTTATGACGTTATCACGTAAAATTATCGTCCGTGAACCGACTTTACAGACAACCAAAAGTTTTTTTTTTCTGTAAAATGAAGTATCTTAAAACGATATATTGCTTAGTGGGGTAGTCCCCGGGGGGACTTGGTGTGCGGCAGCCGGGGCGGCCCGTTCCGGGCTGTTTGTGTGTACATGCGTGGAGGTCTTAATTTATATTCCATCCCTCAACTCAATAATTGTATTGTGTCCTTTTTGTATGGATAGGATGATCTTTGGATAGGTATTGTGATAAGTGGACGGCAGGGGATGTATGAAATATCGTCTGCCAGATAGGATGATAGGGTGGGATGCATAAATGCATTCAATAAAAAGTTTATAGAAACACTCTTCTCCTATAATGTAATGTTCTGCAAAAATTCCGAGATTAGCCTACACAAACATACGGAACCTAAATTTTTAGATATATAGCTTATAATGTATTATAAATTTATGCTATTTGTTTTTTACTTTTTTAAAAGCATTCAATATATCGATATCAACTTAAACTTTTACATAAAAAACATTAACTGCCAGGTCAACCAAACCGCCGGCCATTCAATATTCCATCCAGTTTTCGCTTTATACGGGACGGTTTGCAAACTGCAAAAGAAACTGTACAGTTATCTGTCCCGTATAAAGTGCGTATTAGTTTAGTTGTGAACGGCGCGGCATGCAAAGCGCCCTTAACCCGGGTTCTCAGATCCACTGTATACTAAATACGTGGGCAGTTGACTACATTCTCCATATAAACACTATTGGGTTCTTTCCGATTTTTTTTTTTTTCATTTTAAAAAAATGATTGAAAAATTACAATATCAAGGAAATTTTTTTTTAAATTTTCACGATGTCATGTGCGGTCATTTAGCGCAAAACAAAATTTTTGATCATTGTGTTTTATAAAAAAAAATCGTTGGAATTGTAAAAATATACTTTAAATATTTATAACGTTTTCAAGGATATTCATGCTATCGGGAAGAACCCTATTGTTTCAAGTAAAGGTAAAGTTTAATGAATTGAGTCACCGTATGCGAAATCTGATATATCCGTTCTTTCAAGTCTCATGTAGATTTAGATACATTAAATACATCACGTGTAAAAAGGACCTAATTCACAGCAAATTTTGTATACAAAATTATACGAACAATTAGCATGCATACTACCTAATTTTCCCTTATGCACACCTTAATAGACATAGTCTCACTGCAAAGGCACAACCGAAAACGGTTGCCTCTAGATCATCTATTTACGATGAGAGCAGAATGATTTTTTTAGCTTCAAAGGCAGAACAAGGTATCACATAAAAAATACGTATTCAATAACAATTTGACATCTCAACAGAGACTAGAAGAATATGGAGGGAATATGGATATCGTAGGCGTATTTACAGGTCTTAAGACCTTATGAAGATGGCGCGACGCTAACGCTTTAAGTTGTAAAGCGCGCATGATATGGATTTCAAATACTGGGTGAAATTGGGAAAGTTGTAATACATCAAGTGGCCACTTAACCCAGCCAATGACAGGTCAAAATACCAGTGAACGCCTAGATAACGCAATATTCCCTTTCCAAACTTAACTCGACTCTGTTGAGATGTTCAAATTTGTAGATGTATTAGCACCGAAATTGGGTGAAATCCCAGTTTTAAGACTACAAGAGTTGGACACACTCAAAATGTAGTTTATGTTTTTAATGTATAAAACCACATTTAAATAAACATTTCATATTAGACACCGATCAGGAAACGAACCCGCGGACCTTATGCAGTATGCACAAAGCGCCAAATCATCAAATTAAAACGATTTATTACCGCTAAAACTGGTATCATTAAAAAAAACTCACTCATCGCGTTTGATAAACATGAAACCAAAGAAATACACGAATAAGTATTGTATGCTAAATAAAGATTTCTGAATATTGAGCATAGGTGTATTAAACAAAATGAAAAATTAAGCCTACACGGTGCTTTAACATCTGGTCTCTATGATGGACAGTTACAAACCGCGTGAAGATACAAATTATTTAAAAAAGTAATTCGATAGGTTAACGAGTGCTAACACATACCCCTCGGGCAAGAACTGTTGCAAATGTGATGACGTCTGCTCCATGAAGAAAATTCGTCTCCTGAGACTTAAAAAATTCAATGATTATAAATTAAAACCTACCCCGCGGGCGAACGTTTATGCTAAGACTGGACAAATAATATTGTTTCAAAAGCATCTGATCATACAACTCGGATATCCCCGCAATCCGCTATATGAGCATATGGGATCTACAACAAACCTGATCACCTCTAAGGCTGCCAAGCGATCGGCCGCCAGTTCCCGGGGCCAATACCTCCCAGACTTAGGTCCACGTAATCCCGACATAGAAGACGCAAACTGCCGACGAATTGTCAACTAGTGGGACGACCAGGACGGCCGTAGAACCTGATGGCCTAAAACTGTGCAAAAGAAACGCTAAATATGTGAATTTTCGAGCGTGATTGTAAGTTATTATCGTGTGTTCGCTAACAAGAAATTGTATATACAGGGTGTAACAAAACTCGATGTACAAGCGGGAAGCCAGTGAATTTACATCGTATTTAGAGACGATTGTGTAATGTGACTTTTTAATCTGAGATTGAAAAAAAAATATTTTCTCTTCTCACAAAATTTTCATAAGTATGGCAGATTAAGTAAAATTGCTCAAATTCTTATTAAAACTCGTATTTTAATTTAGCTATCCTTATGGACAGTATTAATTTGAGTAAATACATGATATTTGATAACAATCGCAAAAAAAAAATCGAAAAAAATGTTTACTTCGAACTCAACTTTCTCGAAAACTTTGGGTCAAATAAAAAAAAAAATCTACAAAATGGACTCCAAATATGATGTAGATTCACTGGTTTCCCGCTTGTACATCGAGTTTTGTTACACCTGTATAGCTAATAATGTAAATATGTTATTTGTTTTTTACATTTTTAAAAGCATACAATATACCACTTAAATGTTTACATAAAAATCATAAACTGTCATGTCAGCCAAACGTCGCGTCAGCCATACAGTTTTCCATACAGCTTTCGTTTTACTACGGGACAGTTTTCAGACTGCACAGGAAACTGTACAGTTCACTGGATAGTTTCGTAATATAATTAGATATTACATTATTATTATCATCCATAAGTTATGAACGGTGTTAGTTCTGGTCTGGCAGCCTTGGGAAATGGAATTTTTACCATTGACATTTCGAGTGCCTGACCTAACCAACGCATTAAACAGTATTTATACAGCCAAATAAGGTATGCTTCCGTATAACACCAGCGATAGAATCTCAGCAGCGAACTTCTGGAACGTTTGCCGCGGATAAGAGTTAATTCGTCCAAAATATATTTCCGGTAAGCTTAACGCCGTAACAAACGCATAGGAAATTACAAGGAAAACATAGAACGATCACTAATGGAACATCCCGTTAAAAGATATCGATTCGGATTATTATATTTTTTTTTCACATTGCCTACATTTAGAACGTGATGCTTGGGCAACACCTTATATTAAATTGTCAAAATTCATTCGAATTCGCGACATTAATACGTATAAGCGAATAAATGTTTAAAATAAACGCTTTAAATAGTGGAAAATACTCTCGGCCAAAACTGTAAATGTAAAGTGAAAATAATTTTAGTATTTTATTATTCGTTATAATTGTTTGTGCACTAATTTATCCACATATTTCCATTTATTTGCTTTAAATCAATTTGAGAAAGCAATAAAACGAAACATTTGTCAAAGTATTCTTTTCATATATATGTCCTTTGGCATCGCGACCGTGATTTTATTGAAATGTATGTCTTATACAAGTGATCGTGTCAAAAAGTTTTAAGCACGTCGACAATTTTCTTTGATTGAGCTGCGATTGGTTTAACAATGATGAATTCTTAGTAAACCTTGAATTATGCGCCATCTTCAAGGCGATCATGTCGTATTTAAATGACTGCGTAATTTATTTTTCGATAAGACAATGTTGTCAAGCAAATATGAATCATAATCTATCCATGATAAACTAAAGAGGCACGTGTGCAGTTCAAATGACGTTTTGATGTAAAAGAAGGATAAAGTTCAATTTGTATAGTGTATGAAATATTTTTCTCACTTAGAATGTTTCGTAAAATCAAGTTTGATTATGATAGGTGCGACTCATGCCTGTAATAGACAACCAATCAAGCTGAGATTTATTTTATCGACAAATTTAAAGAGATTATCTACGATGATCGGTCAATCTGTAAAAATTATGTCAAAAATGAAAAAAAGATATTATGTGCCAGGATTTTGAAATCGAGAAATTGTAAGTATGTATTGATAGCGTAAAATGATGCTTGATATGGAAATGAAGAAGTTTAATAATCGACGTTAATTGCATGCGCAACTTTATGAATTTAAGGAAGCAAGACAAGTAAACCTAGGACAGAGTGTTTACATGGCTTTCTATCTCTCGCCTAACCCCTTAATCTGAAATGGCGTGAACACATGTTTAGATGCAGTTTAAAAATCTACTGCTTACCTCATTTTTCCTTCCTGCTCGAAAACTGATGGTTCAAATATAAAAATAATATATATGGATATCTAGAATCACCGGTTTCCCCGAGCTGTTTGTACGTCGAGTTTTGCTAAACAGTGTTTAAGGATGCCTAATTGGTTGCAAAAAATTTGCCTCTAGAGCGCGAGCCAGAAAGTGGATAGAATCTCAACTCGAGCTTTGGCTTGAGCCTTGTTCGTTGGTGAACTATAGACCTGATTATAAAGATAAAAGCAACGCTAATGACATCGTTATGAAGTGATGCAGGTCGTAAGTACCAAGACCTAATATAATCGTTAGATGATTAATAATAAGTAGGTGGTTAGATGCGAAGTTTTCGGGAGAGTCTCGAAGGCGTTGTAAATATAATAACGGAGAAACTTTGCTCGTATCTTGTCAACCGCTTCAACATATCATTACTTATTGTGATTATCCGTTCGAAATACTGTTGATCGATTTTGAAGACTATATTAATATTTTGAACTTATAGGAATCGAAAATTGTAATTATTACGAATCTTTTTGTCGATTAATTTGATGACCGTTACATTAATCGTGTAATTATAAACACTAACTAATAACCATCGACCTTTATTCAGTCGAAGGGGTCGGCAAACAGAGGACTAGAACGCAACACCACTCAAATTCGATCTCGTTCTCATCCTTCCTCCACATTCGTACAACTTTCCTTTGAACCACACGTTTACAGGATTATTCACTACTACTTGCCCTTTTTTTACGCAGTTTGTTAATAACTTGACATGCCATGTCTTTCCTAGCTTCCTGACTTCTACACTCAGACAGTCAGGACAATATACGATCTCACCGACATCTTTCATCACCTGTACGCTTGTTCATGACGAACACGTAAAAAAATTATTACGAAATTAATTCACGATAAGGCTATTTCAGACTTGATTCTGCACCGATTTACAAACAATTAATAAAACGAAGTACAAATAAAGATTTGTTTTTAAGAACATATCTGAAGCATACTACTTTACTTAAAAACTCTAACAACGTACTAAATTCAATAACTTTTACTGAAAAGATAAACAACGCTTACTTTTTTCACATCAGATTCCCAAATCTATTTTAGGAAAGTAGGCTCCAAAATAATAAGCTATTGTTTTCCACCAAAACTCAGTACAATAAAATGATCACTAGATAGTGATTTTTTTAAAAGTATAAAAAAAAGCAATAAGCCCAGAAATTAAACTTTTGCTTGTTATGGTACATGAATTTCAAAGAGATGAATAATGATGAAAAGATCCAACTTCGGAGAGCTTGTAATTATTTGTGCAATTCATTTAATAATGGAATTGTGTTGATTTGTCTGCTTCAGCAAATCTCGTCATAATGTTGTCAGTTTCCATGAACACCTGATTTTCTTCATTACTCGAAATTTTATTTCTTATTACTAGAACTTACTGAGGGGTTTGTTTATTGTTTGCCTTACATTCGTTCGGCACGTGTTTTCCCAAACCGGGTTGGATTTTTATTTGCGTTGATTCTACGCTGGCTAGATATTCTTCACAACCACCCCCTTATTTTTTTTTTATTGTAAAGGTTCCGATCCTTTCCATCATTATTATTACTGGATTATGGGCTGTCAGACTGCGTGGGAGTAAATGGTCTTTGACTGGAAAGGAAGGATATGAACAGGATAGAGGGTTACATGACTGGCTGAGTGAACGGGAGCGATTTTCCCTGAGAGCTGGTACGAGGTGATAGGATAAACAAACATGACAAAAATGGAACGGATGATGGTAGGGTATAATTTTGGAAAGGAATTCGAAACTACAGATCATACATATATTGTTACAGAAATACATGGGAGTATACTAAACTCGTAGTGCAACTAGAAAAATGGTGAATTTACATCATATTTGGAGTCAAATCTGTAATTTATCATGGACTTATTACAGTGCTATAACTCACCGATACGAAGAATGCACGCACTGGCTTAACATAGTATAACATTTTAATATCTGATGTTTTCAACTCAATCTATGTGCATGTTAGCGGAACAGTGTCGGGATGCCATCTCGTGGCGGTAATGAATTGTACCTACTGTGTGAGATGCATTTTTAAGATATTGTTATGTTAAAAGTCACTATGACGTAGAAAGCTAACCCCCCACTTGTGCAAACATATTTTCCTTCCTGAATCATGAATTGAATGTACGATTTTATTCTGGATCAAGAATAGTATGGCAGATTAAGTGGTAAATAACGACGCAAATTTTATTAATCAATACTATAAAAAAAAATTGGTTTCATCTAATAGTATTAATTTAACTAGCATAATTGTTATTTGATAACTAATCATGCAATATTTATCGAAAAAGGTAGGGAGCTTTACTTCGCACTCAATTCGGTTCGATTCGAAGAACTATGCAGGTAAATAAAAAGAAATTATACTAAAAATAATCGACCTCCATATCTATGACGTAGTATGCAGTCTTCCGGTTGCACATCGAGTTTAGTTACACTAATCTATGATATATTCCTTAACTACAATCCTGAGCAAGTAAAAGATAAATGGTAACTCCCATAATAAAAAAAAAGGACAGTGCACAAGAACACCACCTAGAATTTTTCCCTCTCCAAACCGGAGGTCAAATCGAAGTGTCGAGGTGGCCGGTCCATGGGCAATCTTTAGATAAACTTAATTAACATAAATTGATCGTATTATAAAGAAAAGGGCAGGGCACAATTACGTTAACTTGTTAATAATAACTAGAGGTAGATAATACATAAGAACTTATCGAACGAAGCAAAATTGGCAGTACACAACGGAGTACTGGTACCAACCCTTATGTATGGTAAAGAAGCGTGGTGTTGGAAAAAGAAGGATGAAAGTAGACTGAATGCTGTTGAAATGCGATCTATGTGTGGTAAGACTATGTATGATAGGTGTACAAATGTCGAAATTAGAGCAGAGTGCAAGGCTGAGATAAGCACTATCGACAAAATTAAGAAAGGGCTTCTACGATGGTTTGGTCATGTGGAGCGAATGAAAGAAAGGCTAAAAGAAGTTTAAATGCAAGTGTGCCTAGATGTAGAAGCCGAGGAAGGCCGGGAAAGACATGGCATGACCAAGTACGACAAGTACTTGAAAGTGGACATGTGAAAAGTCTGTATATCAGTATGTGCATGAGAAGATGTATGAATGTAGAGGAAGCAAAGGAAGTCTGTCAGGACAGAGAGTGGTATGGCGTTCTATCCTCTCTGCCTACCCCTACGGGAAATGGCGTGATGGTTAGTTAGTTAGTTAGTTTTTTAGGTAATACATGTACTCAGGGCTTTCGAACAGTCTGTTGGTTGATCTGGATTGATCTGGGTGAAAGGGATTGCTGGGAGCAGAAGACTGGTGGAATAACATTATCAAGGAGGTTAAAGCTCTTCGTGGGTTATTTAGTCAAGTACGCATCTCAGCTTGTTGGAGTTACACCTCTGGGTAGGCCGAGACAGCGTTACATGGACAATGTGTTGGCTGATCTGGATGACTGGGTGAAAGGGATTGCTGGGAGCAGAACACTGGTGGAATAACATTATCAAGGAAGTTCAAATACTTGTACACAAATCTGGATTTATCCCAGACGGGAGTAGGTCAGTAGGTAAATATTTCATTTTAACAAAAATGAAGTAATTTGCTAATAAATACTTAACTTCAATATCAATGCATGGATGGAGCTATTAACGCGCTGGTGAATGTCTCGATTTGTAATATATATACAAAATCAAAAATGTTACCTGGCGTGGATATTCGCTAATAAGCGGAATGGGGAATGTTGTAGTGCATAAAGTGGCCATTTAACCCAGCCAATAACAGGTCATAAGCCCTGTAAACGCTCGAATATCTATATTCCTGAATTTGAAAGAATTCTACCTCATCTCTGTAGAGATATAAAATGAATATATATGTAAGATTTTAATTTAAAGTAGAAGAATGTGTGTACCTATAATTTGCTTGAGAAAAATACAAGGAGAAAAAACGAAAAATAATAAAAATATAAAGACACTCCAAAAGATGCGTTGCATAACATAAAATATATTATATATTGCACATAAATTATTGACGATTATTATTATTGATGTATTTATAGCACTTTACACAAATGCGTAAATGCCTTCTAGGCCTTGATTTTAATAAACGACGCACTTTATACCATATATTTGAATACAAAATTTATTACCGAAGCTGAATAATTTTGAAGATTTTAGTTGATTCAGAAGGTTGATTTAATATTTTTTGTCGATATTATTTTTTTTACAAATTATTATCATCAAAAGAACCATAACCGCTCCCTATGTGGAGCATATGGAATCCACCAACAGTCACCACCAGTCTAAGCGAATCTGCCCGGCCTAGGCTCCCGTTAGCAGTAATTATCTCACCCAAGTCAGAAAGTCCAACGTCCATCTAGTCCTGTCGGTAGGGGAGCCCAGACGATGCAAGCTCTGACTGCCGACGAGATTGTCAACAACAAATTGTTATCCACCAAATTAAAAATTTTATTTTAGTCAAATATAATTACTAGTACCAACAAATAGAAAAAACAAAATAGCCTAAAACCACATAACAAAATAAATAACGAAAAAGAGAGCCGAACGCTGTAGTAATAAGCGGGGATCAGTATTATCTCTCCCTTGTTCAGTGATTAAACACAACACAGTAACTTGGTTCAGAAAACAGTAGCAGTCCTGTCAAAAACATTCTGCAAAAGAGAGACCAAAGACCACGAGCGAAGAATCGATAAATGGAAAATAACAGCTTAAATATGAGTATTTTTTGAAAAAACAGCGATTAGTAAAGTTATAAAAAATATTTCACGAATGTTTGCACAATTCACGGAAATTTGTATATAGCTAAAATAAGGTGTAAAATATTGTTGTATGGTATTTTTTACGAGTATTTAAAAAAAGGCAAAGATCCCCTATAAACCAACAAAGACTACTTAAAAAACCCGTTACAATAGAAAAAAAAACATTTAAACTGTCCAATGGGTCACGAGCTTAAAGAATCTGACATAAGCAACAGCAGGTTTTTTTAAAAAACAGTATTTTCGTCGTGTATATATATGATACTAAATACCGGGAACCGTATTCCAGACATGCATAGAAAACAGGTGGCGGCAGAAAACTCTCACCCGTACGCGTATAATAGCAGGGCTTAATAATTTGTTTGCAATATTTAAGAAAACTTAACACTTAACTTTCGGTAACTTTACGAAAGCTATTAACGAGAAGAAAATAAAAATTTTTCATCAGTGCTCAGAATTAAGATTCGCAACAACAAGGAGGGCAACATATTACAACATTCGACTCAAGAAATAAAATGACAGTAATAAAAATCACCATGATAATAGTAAAAGATTTCGGGTTGATAATAAAAAAGACTCACGAAGTTTTGGTTGGGGGGTTAACACAACTGACTAATTTACTGCCAAAGTAATATTTAATAAAAAACCAAAAGGAAGGAAAGAGAAACATGACAAAAAAAGAACTAAAAGAGAAGATGTACCAATTTAATAGGTCGTGGTAGGAAAAGATTTTTAACCTAATCCGGGCAGTCGATATTTCCTCCACTGCAGACCAAGCCACAATAAATCACCATATTACGAACCAGTAGAGTTTTTTTATAATAAAAAAGCGTTGCTGAGATCCCCAACATACATTGAAGACAATACAAACGTAAATTATGTCAAATGTCAAATCATCGCGCTTGTCGGATTTTTTATTATTTCGACTGCTTTCTCAATATTGGCTTGCCGAAAACCGCTAAATTATAATAAAGATTGAATGAAGATTTGTGCGAATAAGATATATCTCGGGAAATGGCTCGCGACTAGTATGTGCTCGTTTAATAATCCCGATCGATAACTTTTAACGCGTGTTCCATTGTGATCGCGAAAACGTTAAACATCCATGGGTAAGAAATCGTTATCACGTCGCTTATTACCGAGTCGGTACTGATCTGTGAATTTTCATATTAATATTCCATGCGTGATACTTTGGACTGGTTCTGAAGCGTATCATATGAAGCATGTGAAGACTGATCATCTTACCTTCATGTAATAAACATGATCAAGATATACTGCACTTGGTGTACCAATGCAGTGCCCTATGCATCGTTGGGTGCGGATAAGAGAAAGTAGTAGTAGATGAACATATTATAATCGTGTTAGATTTGAGCCATGGTTGGGTAAGAGTTTTTTGTTGTTGCGAAAATCGCACTAGAAACTAATTTCTAAAAATAAATCATAATAAGGCTTTTAAATATTAACATACTGGTTTCCAGAAACACCCAATTATTTTCGGCCTTCGCTTACTTCGAGCAGAGTTAACTTATTGCAGTGGATATTTTAATATTGACGTTACGGCTGTTAAGAACTTAACCCAAAAATGGAAGGCCTTCGTTTGCTAAATACACAGTCGTCACAGGCGTAATTCCATATCAGATTAATGAGTTTGGCAAGACTTTTGTTTATAAATAAAAAAATTGTTTAGAAATAGTTTAAAAAAGGAAACGAATTATTTCGAACACAAAAAAACTGCTCGTGCATACTCCACCACGTGACTCGCGGCCGCTTCCCGTACAAACGTATTCCTCGATTTTCTCCCTGGAATTTAACATTAGAGCAATGATTTTTTCGCACATTTAGATATCGACCAGATGCGTGTTTGCATCGTGTTATTTTTTTAATTCGAGTTTTGAGAATAGGTGTCTTAGAAGAATTTTGGGTGTGCGGTGGTTTGACTTTGTAAGGAACACAGAGGTGAGGCAACGGACACAGCAACCCTTGGTCTTACCTTAACCATGCTTGCTACCGAGAGCCTTTTAACCGAGAGCCTTAACCATGCTTGCTACTGTCATCCGGCGAAGGCGTTTCGGCTGGCCAGGCCATTTACTACGTATGCCTCCCGAGAGCCTTAACCGTGCTTGCCTATTTTACAAGGCATCAGGTTCTCGGCGTCCCGTCGTCCACTGTTGACAATTCGTCGGCAGTTTGCGTCAGAGCTGCGGGACGTGGACTTGACATGCACGGGAGCTGGCGGCCGGTCGCTTGGCCTGGAGGCAGTTTGTGGATTTCATATGCTCCAATAGGGAGCGGATATGGTATAATGAATGAATAAATTTTTAAAATATTTTAAAGGAGATTTACAAATAATAAATCAGAACAAATCTTCGATGGGAAATTATTAATTTGATATTTCAATATCAAACACGATGAAAGGTCTAATAAGCTTGGTATATTAATTATAATATACAAGGCGCAAAGCGGATACCTGCTGGGTGCCCGCAGGGTACGATTCTTGGGCCAGTGTTGCTATAATGTATTCTAATTTCGGGCGGGGCTTCTAACATTGAATGAAATTGCTCGCTGCGCGGCCAAATTTAAAAAGAAAAACTACTGTAAACATACCCGAAATAATTTTAACTCTAATATCGATGTTCCAGCCAGGCTGACAAGACACTACACTATCTTTCGTTCTCACCGACAAAAGAGCCTACAGTAAAAATTATTATATTCAACGTTCTTGTTTGCCATATAACAATGAATAGGGTTCTTCCCGATAACACGCATTATATTTAATATTTAAAGTATATTTTTACAATTCCAACGATATAAAACACACTGATCAAAAATGTTGTTTTCATTTATAAATTTATGTTTTAAAAGCACGAAAATACGAATGATTTTATGAAATGTTAATGACGTCATACCCGTCCACCATGAAAGGCGTGAAATTCATTACGAAGTGAGCGCCTATATTGCTGTGACGTCACACCGCATGCGCGCCAAATGAAGGATTTTGCGAGCGATTTCAAACCGCGCTAAAAAAATCATATGACATCGTAAAATTTTTTTTTAAAAATCCCTTGATATTGTAATTTTTCAATAAATTTTTTGAAATAAAAATAAAAAAATCGGGAAGAACCCAATTTAGCTATATTTTACATCGAGTTTTGCTAAACAGTGTTTAAGTACGAACGGGTAGCCAGCCTTATTCATCATCAGATTCTAGCAAACTAGTAGCTCAAGCACAGATAACTATCGACGTAGTTAAAAGCGTGCTAATCACGTGCTAACGCTAACGATTTGAGCGATCACAATGACATACCGTTCAATACCGCGATCGCTGAGCCGATCATTGACGATCTGAGCCGAGGGGAGCCGATCTACGCTATATTGCGGCCTTACGTCAAACGTCAAATCATCGCGCTTGTCGGATTTTTTTTATCATGTCGACTGCTTTTCTCAATATTTGGCTTGCCGAAAACCGGCTAAATTATAATAAAGATTGAATGAAGATTTGTGCGAATAAGATATATCTCGGGAAATGGCTCGCGACTAGTATGCGCTCGTTTAATAATCCCGATCGATAACTTTTAACGCGTGTTCCATTGTGATCGCGAAAACGTTAAACATCCATGGGTAAGAAATCGTTATCACGTCGCTTATTACCGAGTCGGTACTGATCTGTGATCGAGCAACAAGTGTGTGTGTGAGTGTATAGTTTGTATATACACATGTACAGTGCACAAGACACCTAGAATTTTCACTCTCAAAACCGAATACAAATCGAGTGACGAGTGACGCCATTTGCATCTTTAGATAAACATTAATTAACATAAATTGATCGGTATTATAAAGAAAAGGGCAGGGCACATCACTCACTGGCGGTTCTATGAATGGGATTCTGAGGCATTTATATTTTTATATTACAAACTTTTATCGCCCACTGCTTCTAGAGATCGGTAATCAAATTTATCGTAGGTGTCCATGCGGGTCTAGAATTACGTTAACTTGTTAATAATAACTAGAGGTAGATAATACATAAGAACTTATCGAACGAAGCAAAATTGGCAGTACACAACGGAGTACTGGTACCAACCCTTATGTATGGTAAAGAAGCGTGGTGTTGGAAAAAGAAGGATGAAAGTAGACTGAATGCTGTTGAAATGCGATCTATGTGTGTAAGACTATGTATGATAGGTGTACAAATGTCGAAATTAGAGCAGAGTGCAAGGCTGAGATAAGCACTATCGACAAAATTAAGAAAGGGCTTCTACGATGGTTTGGTCATGTGGAGCGAATGAAAGAACGCTAAAAGAAGTTTTAAATGCAAGTGTGCCTAGATGTAGAAGCCGAGGAAGGCCGGGAAAGACATGGCATGACCAAGTACGACAAGTACTTGAAAGTGGACATGTGAAAAGTCTGTATATCAGTATGTGCATGAGAAGATGTATGAATGTAGAGGAAGCAAAGGAAGTCTGTCAGGACAGAGTGGTATGGCGTTCTATCCTCTCTGCCTACCCCTACGGGGAAATGGCGTGATGGTTAGTTAGTTAGTTTTTTAGGTAATACATGTACTCAGGGCTTTCGAACAGTCTGTTGGTTGATCTGGATTGATCTGGGTGAAAGGGATTGCTGGGAGCAGAAGACTGGTGGAATAACATTATCAAGGAGGTTAAAGCTCTTCGTGGGTTATTTAGTCAAGTACGCATCTCAGCTTGTTGGAGTTACACCTCTGGGTAGGCCGAGACAGCGTTACATGGACAATGTGTTGGCTGATCTGGATGACTGGGTGAAAGGGATTGCTGGGAGCAGAACACTGGTGGAATAACATTATCAAGGAAGTTCAAATACTTGTACACAAATCTGGATTTATCCCAAGACGGGAGTAGGTCAGTAGGTAAATATTTCATTTTAACAAAAATGAAGTAATTTGCTAATAAATACTTAACTTCAATATCAATGCATGGATGGAGCTATTAACGCGCTGGTGAATGTCTCGATTTGTAATATATATACAAAATCAAAAATGTTACCTGGCGTGGATATTCGCTAATAAGCGGAATGGGGAATGTTGTAGTGCATAAAGTGGCCATTTAACCCAGCCAATAAACAGGTCATAAGCCCTGTAAACGCTCGAATATCTATATTCCTGAATTTGAAAGAATTCTACCTCATCTCTGTAGAGATATAAAATGAAATATATGTAAGATTTTAATTTTAAAGTAGAAGAATGTGTGTACCTATAATTTGCTTGAGAAAAATACAAGGAGAAAAAACGAAAAATAATAAAAATATAAAGACACTCCAAAAGATGCGTTGCATATACATAAAATATATTATTATATATTGCACATAAATTATTGACGATTATTATTATTGATGTATTTATAGCACTTTACACAAATGCGTAAATGCCTTCTAGGCCTTGATTTTAATAAACGACGCACTTTATACCATATATTTGAATACAAAATTTATTACCGAAATATGCGTGGGT
This sequence comes from Micrasema minimum, assembly GCA_022494985.1. Taxonomy (NCBI): domain Eukaryota; kingdom Metazoa; phylum Arthropoda; class Insecta; order Trichoptera; family Brachycentridae; genus Micrasema; species Micrasema minimum. The sequence goes on along the minus strand of JAGVSP010002197.1, from coordinate 22,467 downwards.
CGCGTTAGTGAACTGCGTAACTATAGGTGCCGACTGCAGATAGCAAACTGTAAGATAGTTGTTATTATATGTATAATATAAAGATAATTATTGTATCTTAACACCCAAGATTAGTATCTTTACTTGACACCTTGCGTGACGATATGTATTGACTGCGAGCGGTTTGATTAGTTATAAGTGATTCTAGCTAAATAAAGGTGCGTTCGGAAAACTAACATCTACTTACCTTACATGTTTAAATCGACTGCTTCAAAGAAGAGGGCTAACTTCAAGTTTGAATTTTTAAACTTGCTCTCATTTCTGAAGGTTTTAAAACATTTATCTACCTCTGAAAATACTAAACCTGTAGGAAATTGAAAGAAAATACGAGTTTATTGTTTCTTCAGTTTTAGAATTTTGAATTCTCATCCAGGGATATTATTTATTTATTTTATTGTTTTAACGCCCATAGGGCTTTCACATAGACATTTTTAAATGTTACACAGTAGGTAGCTATTCATTACCGCCAGAGATGGCATCCAGACGCTGTTCCCTAAAATGCACTAGATTTTTGTTGAAAACATCAATATTATTGAAAAATATGATATGGAAAAATAAACATTGAATTTGCTTCCGTGCAAATCTGTCGATTTGACTTGAGCGGTCGAAATTACTTATTTAAGTATACACCCTGTAACATAACTCGACGAACAGGCGGGAAACCAGTGAATTTACATCGTATTTGGAGTCGATTTTGAAGAATATTTTTTTTTTATTTGACCCATAGTTTTCGAGAAAATTGATTTTTTTACAAATTATTATCAAATATAATTTATTTAGTCAAATTAATACTATCCACATAGAAAACAATAGCCAAAACCGCATTTCAATAAGAATTTGTGCAGTTTTACTTAACCTGCGATACTTACGAAAGCTTTTACAAGTAGAAAAAAAAATTTCATGCTCAGATTCACACATATTACACATTCGACTCAAAATATGACGTAGATTCACCAGTTTTCGGGTTGTACTACGAGTTTTGTTACCCCGTGTATATTTAAACCAAACTGCACAGAGAAGATATCCATTTTAATAGTCGTAGGAATATTTTACTACCCGGGCAGTCGAGAGTCCTCCAGGACTCATAGAATAATCATGATCGAAAGATAATCATAATAGATATACAAAAAATCATTTTCATATTAATATTCCATGCGTGATACCTTGGACTGGTTCTGAAGCGTATCATATGAAGCATGTGAAGACTGATCATCTTACCTTCATGTAATAAACATGATCAAGATATACTGCACTTGGTGTACCAATGCAGTGCCCTATGCATCGTTGGGTGCGGATAAGGGAAAGTAAGTAGATGAACATATTATAATCGTGTTAGATTTGAGCCATGGTTGGGTAAGAGTTTTTTGTTGTTGCGAAAATCGCACTAGAAACTAATTTCTAAAAAGTAAATCAAAATAATGCTTTTAAAAATATTAACATACTGGTTTCCAGAAACACCCAATTATTTTCGGCCTTCGCTTACTTCGAGCAGAGTTAACTTATTGCAGTGGCTATTATAATATTGACGTTACGGCTGTTAAGAACTTAACCCAAAAATGGAAAGGCCTTCGTTTGCTAAATACACAGTCGTCACAGGCGAAATCCCATATCAGGTTGATGAGTTTGGCAAGACTTTTGTTTATAAATAAAAACTTTCTGTAGAAATTTTGTTTAGAAATCGTTTAAAAGAGCAAAAGAATTATTTCAAACAAAAAACTACCCCACCACGTGACTCGCGGCCGCTTCCCATACAAACGTATTCCTCGATTTTCTCCCTGGAATTTAACATTAGAGCAAAGATTTTTTCACACGTTTTAGATATCTACCAGATGCGTGTTTGCATCGGCTTATTTTTGAATATTTTATTTGTTAAAGGAGATAAACAAATGATTATTATATAAATTATACAAATGGTGTCAAGATGTTAAATTAAAGAAAATCATGTCTCAATGAAACAGTACTGAAATCAAATAAGTTTTTTGCGATTTCCCAAAAGTTGTCTTTTTTGTGAGTGCAGTATATAATTCACGCTGCGATATGTACAAACAAAAAAAAAACAATGTTAAAAATCAAGGTGTTATTAATAAAATCAATAAAAACAGTTTTAAATCAATTAATAAACCAGTCATAAGTATACAAATTTAAATATTAACTATATTGTCGTCTAAAACCCAGTTAGAGAAAGGCATCAAATAAAAAAAAAGCTTCGATGGGAATTAGTTAATCTGATATTTCAATATCAAACACGATGAAAGGTCTAATAAGCTTGGTATATTATTATAATATACAAGGCGCAAAGCGGATACCTGCTGGGTGCCCGCAGGGTACGGTTCTCGGGCCAGTGTTGCTATAATGTATTCTAATTTCGGGCGGGGCTTCTAACATTGAATGAAATTGCTAGCTGCGCGGGTCAAATTCAAAAAGAAAAACTACTGTAAACATACCCGAAATAATTTTAACTCTAATATCGATGTTCCAGCCAGGCTGACAAGACACTACACTATCTTTCGTTCTCATCGACAAAAGAGCCTACAGTAAAAATTATTATATTCAACGTTCTTGTTTGCCATATAACAATGAATAGGGTTCTTCCCGACAACACGCATTATATTTAATATTTAAAGTATATTTTTACAATTCCAACGATATAAAACACACTGATCAAAAATGTTGTTTTCATTTATAAATTTATGTTTTAAAAGCACGAAAATACGAATGATTTTATGAAATGTTAATGACGTCATACCCGTCCACCATGAAAGGCGTGAAATTCATTACGAAGTGAGCGCCTATATTGCTGTGACGTCACACCGCATGCGCGCCAAATGAAGGATTTTGAGCGATTTCAAACCGCGCTAAAAAAATCATATGACATCGTAAAAAAAAATTAAAAAATCCCTTGATATTTTAATTTTTCAATAAATTTTTTGAAAAAAAAAATATATTAAAAAATCGGGAAGAACCCAATTTAGCTATATTGATTGTACAAACATTACACTACCTGCACTAAAAAATACATTAAAGACACATCCAGCGACTTATTCCCTATTCCCTAAAAAATTGTAAGTACATATATTATGTATGTTAAATATCATTTCGTAATTTGACCATTTTCTATGTGATTAGAGCTTTTTCAATCAAAATGATACTTATATGTTATTGTTCTATGTTACACTCTGATACAAGTATTTGGACATGGTCAAAATGTATTTATTTTCATAATCGTTATATTCTATAAACTTGTCAGCTCCAAACACAGCATGGTTTTGTAATTCAGTGAATCGATTAGAGTGACGCAAAACCAACTATCTACAAACAAACATCACACTTCTTGTTTAATTACTAATTATTATTGAAAACTGGTATTGTTAATAGCAATAAGTCAATTCATTATACCGTATAATTATGTAGACACTCAAAATATAAACATGCATTTTAGCAGGTTATTTATATTTATATGCTAGGCTTAAATTAAATACTGAGGCCATTGTAATAAATAAACAAATATCATTTCCTATTGATCTATGGAGATTGTTGAGTAAAATTATAAATACTTATGTAACTGTTGTTAAAAAGCCGACTGGAGTTCGCACATCAGAACTACAAGACGTGGACCTGGCTTGTGAAGACGCAAGGGAAGTGCTTAGCTTGGAGGCAGTTTGTGGAAGATGCATTTTTGACGTTATAACGTCTAATAAATCGATGAACGCCGGCTGCACACACGAAAAAGCATGACTCATTGTCACGTTCCGCCTGAGCCGAGTGTGCAAGCGAGAGCGCGGAACAAGCGATAGAGAGGCACGATCGGCCTAAGCGTTCGGTTGTTGTGACGCATCTATCTCCCTTTCACTCCATCGCCGATGCGTTTAATAATAATGCGGTAATAATAATTCAATTCAATTCATAAAAGTATGCTTTTTTCATCAATGTTTTCTTATGACGTTATCACGCAAAATTATCGTCCGTAAACCGACTTTACAGACAGCCAAAAGTTTTTTTCTTTTCTTTTAAAATTTAAAATTATTTTCTATTACGATTTATGTACGATTTTTAAACACGATTGTAAACACCGTGTAACAAAACTCGATGTAAAAGCGGGAAACCAGTGAATCTACATCATATTTGGAGTCGATTTTGTAGAATAAAATTTTTTGATTTGTTTTTTTTCCATAGATTTCGAGAAAATTGAGTACGAAGTTGTTTTTTTTTGTTGATAAATTTTTGCAAATTCTTATCAAACATCATTCATTTAGCCAAATTAATAGTATCCATAAATATAAAACGGTATTTTAATAAGAATTTGTGAAATTTGACTTAATCTGCGGTATTAATGAAAGCTTTAGATAATAAAAAATATTTTTCATGCTCAGATTCAAGTCATATTACACATTCGACATCAAATACGAAGTAGATTTACCAGTTTTCGGGTTGTACTGCGAGTTTTGTTTCTCATAAACTTGGAAGAATATAATTTGAATAAAATTTAAAAGCTCCCGCCATTTTTGACTGAAGCATTTCCGGCTTACTGATGTCGAGTATCTTGTATGGAAATTGAATGAAATTTAACTTGAAATAGGTGCTTTTATATTCAATTACTTAACTAAAATAACAACCGACAAATAATAGCAAACAATTTTTATCAAAACATTTCAACGTTTACACAGAAAACTAGATTTTAATGAAGCCGCACTGTGATCACCAATGTATGGATATAACGGAAATCGATAATTTAAAAAAAAATTATAAATTACCGTCATACACGCGTCACATTTGCGATACATCAGCAAGTAGATACGTTGGAGATGGCAGTGCTGACATTGTTAATACTTCTTTACTTCATAATTTAATTTCATAAAAGCAGAGTCGGAGTCCCATGTTTTCAGATTTTAAATGAATTATTTATGAATTGTTTTCGTAATCCAGGGCATACACCTGGCTCGCCACGTGACCGGTTCTCCAGTGCAGTGAGAGATTTCTCGCACGTGCAATCTACATATTTTATATTACGTATATTCGCACGTGGGTGTACCTAAGACAAGTTTCACAACATCACAAATAATATACAAAATGTGCCAACATACAGATAACTCCAAAAATATACGAAGACTTAAAAATAAAGTACACGCGATCAAATTTAAAAGAGAAAAATAGAGCCAAAAAAAATTGAGGCACACGCGTATTTAAAAATCGGAAATTCCCTCTACTTTTTTGGAAAGATTTCCTGAAGGAGTAGTAGACAAAAAGGATAAAACGACACACCACTCTGCATACCTTTATACCTCCTCTCTTCTCTTGGCATACCTCCTCTTTTCTCAGACATTAACTTGGCTAACGACTGGCGACAACTTTCTAGCTATCTCTCTCTGTAGTACTGATTTTGACGTGATAACGTCTAAAAAATCAATAAACGCCGGCTGCAAACACGAAAAAGCATGACTCATTGTCACGTTCCGCCTGAGCCGAGTGCGCAAGCGAGAGCGCGTAACAAGAGATTAGAGAGGCACGAACGGCCTAAGCGTTCGGTTTGTGACGCATCTATCTCTCTTCCACTCCATCGGCCGATGCGTCCGAGTAGAAAGGAGACAGACAGCAGCTACAAATATTTGAATTAACGAGTGCAAAAAAATGTTAATTTATGGAAAAAATTGTAATTTTCAATCAACTCCTGCTTTGTATTATAGAAAATAATGATAATTCAGTAATAATAATTCAATTCAATTCATAAAAGTATGCTATTTTTTCATCAATGTTTTTCTTTATGACGTTATCACGTAAAATTATCGTCCGTAAACCGACTTTACAGACAACCAAAAAGTTTTTATTGGATGAATGTTTTTTAAAAATCTACCCTCGGCACCAACATTAGCGGTAAAATCAGTAGCAGATAATACAACTTCTCCCAATGCAAAGCCGATTATACCGATTTTTCACTTTATCCACACTCAAGTCATTTAATTTTTTTATACTACTTTCAATTATCCGCACGCAATGGTGCAAAGGGCACTGCATCGGTACACCAAGTGCAGCGCACCTTGATCATTTTATTACATGAAGGTAAGATGAACAGTCATACGCTTCAGTACCAGTGCAAGGTATCACACATGAAGAAAAACCACATGTAAATGAAGCTTCGGACTGGTTCTGAAGCGTAAGACTGATAATCCTACCTTCACGTAATAAAATAATCAATATACACTGCACTTGGTGTACCGATGCAGTGTCCTATGCACCATCGGGTGCGGATAAGGGAAAGTAGTAGTAGTAAATTAGTAATATGTTTGATTACCCACAAACTGTACAAATAGAGCCAAATATGTATTTTTCATAGAAGAAACTCGATTTTAGTACGGATACGGGAATAGTAGTCTCTTCACTTGTATTTGTATCTTTTTTATTTAGCTATAAAAAAACAGTTTGATACAGCTAGTAATTACAATATCATTATTTCTAAACATTTGACTATGAACTACTTATTTTGATTTTACACTACACTATACATAATTAAAACATATACTTATTTTACACATTTTTTTAACTAAATTTAAACTCTTCGCACATTTAACTTCATCTGGCAATTTTTCGTATTCCTTTAGTCCTATATAAAATAAACAGTTTTGTGTTCCCGCTAATCTATACTTTGGGAGACGAAAGTTTCTTCGATTCCTAGTCTCATAGTTATGAGTGTCTTGTAATAAAATTAATAAATTAATAAAAATAGACTGTTTGAATATTAATTAACGATCGTATTAAAAGTCGATTAATAAATCTGACGTGATGGCCGCGGGGCATTACCTCCGCACTAAGATTGGAGGTGACGTATCTGCTTGCGGAATTATCATAAGGCTTATTGCACTATCGAATAACCAACATTTTTTTTAAAAGTACAGAGGCTAGAAAAAAAGCGATTCGCTTCGAACAAAAATTTCAGAGAAGTGGCATACCATACTTGAAAAATACTACCGTGTCTCTGAGGTCTAGTTACCCACTACGTCATCAATAGGCATCTACGTCATCACTAGACATCTGCGACACACGTTTCGTGTATTGGCCTAGATGCTGGAGTCTTTAGACGATGAGTTCAAGTGTGCGCGGTTAAACCTTTTGTATACTATTAACGTATTACTACTAATACTTTCCCTTATCCACACCCAATGTGCATATAGAAGTGCATTGGTACAACGTATTGATTAATGTTTTGATGTGATTACGTCTAATAAATCGATGAACGCCGGCTGCACACACGAAAAAACATGACTCATTGTCACGTTCCGCCTGAGCCGAGTGTGCAAGCGAGAGCGCGGAACAAGCGATAGAGAAACACGATCGGCCTAAGCGTTTGGTTCGTGACGCATCTAATCTCTCTTCCACTCCTGCTAGCACAACAGGCAGTATGTGCTACCGTTCTTGATGGATATTGATACCAATTCTTCTTTGCGGCGACTTCAACACAAACGTGAAAAATGACGACACATTCTCAAATATATGAAAGATACGTACAATCTCGAATGCGTTTCAGATGTTAATAAGTCAACAACGCTAAGAGGAACAACCATCGATTTGACTTTTCAAGGCACATTACACTTGAAACACTCCCCTTGGTTTCCTACTTTTCCTATCATCATCCTATCCTTCACAAAATAACACAGGTTGGAGGATCTTAAACATCATATCATCATATGTATATAAGTTGTAAATAATTGTTTAATAGCACATTGTTACTTGTAATTAATTTGTAAAATTTAAGCAAACAAAATTTGAATTAACGAGTGCAAAAAAAATTATAATTTATGGAAAAAAATTGTAAATTTTCAATCAACTCCTGCTTTGTATTATACAAAATAATGTTAATTCAGGTAATAATATAATTCAATTCAATTCATAAAAGTATGCTATTTTTCATCAATGTTTTCTTATGACGTTATCACGTAAAATTATCGTCCGTAAACCGACTTTACAGACAACCAAAAGTTTTTTTTCATTTCCATTTTTTCTCCCATACCGGAATTAACGAAATTAATCTTTAAATATTTTCATTCAAAGTTCCACTAAAAAATGAAGGAATTCCGAAACGGGATCTAGGGCCTCGTTAGGCAGTAAAATGCATTTATAAAATGTATTTGTATTAATTAGTAAAAATTTGCGCGAGATTAGTTATTTAGCAGAATATTCCATAAGGTGAACACTTTCGCGTGTCAACATTGCAATCCCATAGTAAAATACGTGGGCGCTGATATCCCGTTGAAGTAATCGGAAAGCGTTGTGTGTATTAATGTATACAAACAGCTCAACTATTGACTAGTGATGGGCGTAATCGGTTATTTTGATAATGGAATAGTTCATTATCGATTTAATGATTGGTTATGGAAAAAATAATAGATTGATAGACTGATAATCGGTTATTTGAAAAATGACGACTTTTTTGCCTAAAAAAGGACTTTTAGCAAAAATGCGTTTTTGATAATATGCTATGCAACTTTCGACAATTTCCCAGAATATGCTATACAAATTTAGTTTGCGCCTCAAAATCTAAATTCTAAAATGACATTTTCACAAAGAGGGGTTTTCCATAATATTACTTATGCTATAAAACCTTCTCCAATTTACCAGAATGTGCTATACAACCTTCCCCATTTTGCCATAATATGCTATACAAGCTCAGAATGCTAGCTTGATGAGCTTTGAGAATAAGTGTCTGAGAAGGATTCTAGGCATTAGGTGGTTTGACTTCATAACAAAACGCTGAAGTTAGGGAACGGACGTAGCAACCTCCAATAACTGGATTCGTGAAGATGCGGCGATGGACCTGGCTTGGGCATGTACTCCGGACGCCTCGGGAGAGCCCGCCGTCCTGGCAGGCCGTCGATGACCATCCTACGGGTATATTCGGCGGAGCTGATGGATGCGGACCTGACGTGGGAGGAGGCGAGAGTGCTGGCTGGTGACAGGGTCTCCTGGAGGGATCTAGTGATGTCCACATGCTCCACATAGGAGTGAACGTGGCGAAAGAAGAAGAAGAATGCTATACAACTTAAAACGGTTATTTCAAATAATCGGTAATTTTTTTAAATTACTGAATGAATCCAGTTATTCGATTATAATAACCGATTATGCTCATGCCAAAACTATTCCAATAAGAATAATACAATATGTAAATACTAAAGAGAGGACAGGAAACATTATTAATAAATGTCCAGCACGTGTCTGGCGATGTCCTTGGAAAGATAGAAAAGTATAATGAAGGAGGTTTTACTATAATAATAATAATAAAATGGAGGGAAAATAAAACAGACATTTATTGAACGTTAAAATAATCAAAGAAAAATGGATCATAACGACAAAGAAATGGGCTTGTAAATCAACATTTTCTGTGAACGCAGAAAAATAAAGCGAAGAATCCAAAAACCATCAGTGCAATCTGTTCGTAAATCGGATAATTAATAAGCGAGATACAATCATTTATAGTTTTTATTCCGCATACGATCGGTGACGTCACCGACCGCATATCATACAAAATCTTTACAAAAATCCAACTTAAAATGATTGTATCTCTGGTAATTATTATCCGATTTATAAACGGATTGCACTGATGTTTTTGTGATTTTTTGTTTAACTTTTCTGCATTCACAAATTTTGACTATATCGATTCAGAAAATTTTGGTTTACAAACCCATAAATATTTGAATATTGTACAATTTGACAGCATTTATTAGCTTCCATATAAATTTGTAATGCAATGCAGTCAAATAAATTTGAAATGTGTGGCAGTTAAGTTTCTAACCATGGTTTTCGGAGAAATCATTTATCTACCTGTCATATGTAATGGTATTGCATAGAAAGAGAGGTTTTATGATCATCAAATTGGTAAAATTTCAGTGTTCCGATCTTAAGTGATTCGTCAAATAAAATTCTGTACCTGGAGCCTGCGGCCCTGTGCTGGAATGAAAGTCGTATGCGACACTTCGGAACAGCGAGTGATCTAAGCTGAAAAATAACTCGCCATTCCGAAGTGTCGCATGCGACCTTTAGTCCAGCACAATTGGCCTTTGAGGGCAATCATACTTTTCTAAATATAGTGTTTTTTTGCCGTAGTTTGCTGAATTTCTCTTAACTTATTTTTCCTGTCTACTGTTATTACTACTACCTTTCCTAATCAGCACCCAATGGTGCATAGGGCACTGCATTGATACGCCAAGTGCAATGAATGTCGATAATTTGATGCATTAAGATATGATGATCGTTTGGCCGCCAGTCCAAGGTATCACGAATGAAATATTTTTGTGTAAAAAACACATTTAATAAAATACATATTTTAGAGTTTGGAGCCGGCATAGTAATGTTTTGCAAAAGAAAAGCGTGCCTCTAGCGGCCACTTTCCAAACCTTCGTTCAAACTTGAAAACAAGATAAATAAAGACACCGAAGCTCGAGTTTTGAATGTTCCGCTTCAGACACGGCTGGGGAATCGCATATCATCTCCTATACCTACCCCAGAGCACCAATCATAGATGTAGGATCTTCGAAATTTATCGATAAAGGTGAATTCAAGTCGATACAAGCATTTGCTGTGTAACGTATCTGTTTTATACAATTTTGATTTGACTTCGTCATAAACCAGTAATAAAACCTTAAAGAAATACTACCACTACTTTCCCTTATCCGCACCCAATGGTGCATAGGGCACTGCATCGGTACACCAAGTGCAGTGTATCTTGATCATTTTATTACATTTAGGTAAGCTGATCAGTCTTACGCTTCAGTACCAGTCCAAGGTATCACACATAAAATATTAATATAAAAATCATGTGTAAATAAATATTTCATACCTTTACGGGAACCCTAAAAAAAGTTTAAAAAAATATAGCTATGTAATTATTAAAATTTGGTATGCAAAAATATTGTTTTGTAAATTCTAAATTTGTGAAATCCAAACTTGGTTCTATTATACTAATTATGTAAATATTCAATTATGTTTAGTACTACAATGTGTTATGTATAATACTTCAATGCCCTGACTCGACACGGACTATATCTAGTGAGTCGGGGCCAGATCATTGGCATGGGTCTCTACTGATTGAGTCGCCATCCCATTATTGTGATTATATTAAATGTGAAATGTAATAAATAAATAAATAAATAAATTTTCTAAAGAGAAAAATAGGTTTTTAACAACATTTTGAATGTGTACAAATACTAGACTTGTAGACAAATTACTGGATTATACCCATGCTGGGCTAATATCAGATAGCCCAACAGAGACAGAGAAACTCTAGAAACGAATGTGGATTATCTCTATCTCTGTTGGGTTAATAATAATATTAGAATAATAGGTCTTCGTTTAAAATCAGTGATTTGAAATCTTCCAAAAAAACATATGTTACGTTGATAAATAATAATGTAATTTTTTAAAAATGGTTGTGTTTATCGACAGCGAAAGGTCAGTTATCTTCCTATCTATCGAGGTTCAAGATATGGCATCAGACATGGTTGAGGAATCGCATATCAACTCCCGCATCTACCCCTGTTCAGAACATCGCATTCCGCATTCCAACGAGGACTCGACGAGCGGAGGGAAATGTATTCTTCAGACAAAATTATTATTTTACAACAATGCATACTCTTCAAAATGCTAAGGAAACACAAAGAGTTCAAGATATTGAAATATCTAAAGAGGAGTATAAGATTTTCTTGGGAAACGTGTGTCTAGGTATTTACAGGGTCTATCCATTGCAAGTGATCCGGAAATTAATTGGTTGGTTGCTTCGAACGAGAATTCACATACCAATTTTCTAAAAATATACGCTTCCTAGGGTTAATTTTTTTCTTTTCTGATAATTGCCACATTTTTTACATTTTTTACATTCTATTGAAAAAAAAACATATACTTACGTATGAATTTATTATATATTTTCATTCACGCCATCAAACAAAACTTACTTAAAATATATCTAAGAGAACATTTTTTACTTTTACTGTACTAATATATACTTGTATATGTTATGTAATCCAATTGTACACATATGTAACAGGACTGCCAATACCCAGCTTTTAGCTTATTAAGCAGTCCAGAACCATAAATATGTAACTTTAATTTGTACACATTAATTAAAAAAATAAATTTCATAACACCTCTTATTATCAAGTTCCACCCTCTAAAGACTCCAGCACTTAGGAAAATACACGAAACGTGTGACGTAGATGCCTATCGATGACGGAGTGAGTGACGTAGTGGGTAAATAGGGGGATACTTCACATAGCGTGGTAACCGATTTCTTTTTCGAATTTGATGCGCTGTGGAAAAGTCAAATGTGATGGTTTTTGAAAGAAATGCAAATATGACTGTATGTAAGATTATATATAGTAAATGGAGACAGATTAAAGCAGGTTGAAAAATTTGTATATTTGGGAAGTATGTTTACAAGAGACGGAAATGTGAATAATGACATTGAGAGAAGGGTTAGTGCCGGAAACAGAGTGTATGGTGCCTTAAAATCGATAGTGGCAAATAAGAACTTATCGAAAGAAGCAAAATTGGCAGTACACAACGGAGTTCTGGTACCAACCCTTATGTATGGTAGTGAAGCGTGGTGTTAGAAAAAGATAGATGAAATTAGACTGAATGCTGTTGAAATGCGATCTATGTGTGGTAAGACTATGTATGATAGGTGTACAAACTGTCGAAATTAGAGCAGAGTGCAAGGCTGAGATAAGCATTATCGACAAAATTAAGAAAGGGCTTTTACGATGGTTTGGCCATGTAGAGCGAATGGATGATGAAAGAACGGCTAAAAGAAGTTTAAATGCAAGTGTGCCCGGATGCAGAAGCCGAGGAAGGCCGAGAGAGACATGGCATGACCAAGTACGAAAGTGGACATGTGAAAAAACGGAATAATCGACGTGCGTGCATGAGAAGATGTATGAATGTAGAGGAAGCAAAGGAAGTATGTCAGGACAGAGTGGTATGGCGTTCTATCCTCTCTGCCTACCCCTACGGTGAAATGGCGGGATGGTTAGTAAGTTAGTTAGTTAGAAAAAAAGTTAGTATTCTATTTCGATCGATCAGCTATCTAATACAATGCACCTCTCTGTCACCAAATCGACTGCACCGGCTGCATTTTTTAAATTCGCTCCATTTTCCGGGGGGTGGGGGGTTGTGCATTTGCGTGAGCGCCGCCTCCCGCGGCCGTAGCTGCGTCTCCGTCCCACGCGGCGCGGGTCCCGCGGGAGAGAGCGGGACGGAGATGTCTGGGACTGGCCGTTGACCACCGGACACCTACATGGAAATTCGAGTGACGAAATAATTCAAATCCGATTTCCTGTTCAATTCGCGGTGTTGGTAGAAGAGGATATTTAAAAATGGAAGAGAGAAGGAATTATGTTTTTTATTCTTTTTTCAGTGGCGATAAAGCTTTAGAAAGTTCTTTTTGCCGTTTTTCGAACATCACTATTTATTTTTTCAATGTAGGATACAAATCACTTTTTGACGTCATTATTTTAAAAACAAAAGATTACAATATACAAAAGATATCACAATCTACAATAAAAATAACATAACAAATCTATACAAGTATAAATTAACACGCCCAAGGGTTTGGATCTTCAAAATAGTCACCTATCTGGTAATAGGCCATCAAGCATAATTTATTTTTAACAATTCTTTGATACATTATTGAATGCTTTCAGGCACCCTGTTATACAAGCGTGTACATTATAGGGACTAGAAGGGGCATACACTGGATTTGGTGTGCCAATGCAGTGCCCTATGCACCATTGGGTGCAGATAACGGAAAGTAGTAAGTAGTAGTAGGCTATACGAGAAATTGTTATATTTAAATGATATACCTAAGACTTTAAACAAGAATTCACATGAAGGGGCGTTTCCATACAAGTTTTCTAAAAATATACGCTTAATAGGGTTAATTTCGTAACACCACTTATTATCAAATTCCACCCTTTAAAGACTCCGGCTCTTAGGCCAATACACGAAACGTGTGACGTAGATGTCTAGTGATGACGTAGATGCATATTGATGACGTAGTGAGTGACGTAGTGGGTAACTAGACACCTCAGACACGGTGGTATTTTTCATGCATGGAATGTCACTTCTCTGAAATTCTAGTTCGAAGTTTCCACTGTGATTTGTGCAGATATGATGTTTTTCAAGGCTCCAGTTAGTTGAACCTCGCCATATAAGTCTTTAGAAAAAAATATACTCATTTAAATGAACATAGAGGGTCCACGATTTTGGCATTATGGAAAATTTCAATAACATAGGCCCTTTGGGTACAGTTAAGCCGTGTGCATATTTGCTTTTACTGCGCTACCAAACTCGATAAATGAATTTAAGTTCGTTTTAATGGATGTTGTATAATAATGAGACATCATCATCATCATAATCATACCATATCCGCTCCTTATGTATAGCATATGGAATCCAAAAACTGCCTCCAGGCCAAGCGATCGGCCGCCAGCTCCCGTGCATCCTTCCAAACTGCCGATAAATTGTCAACAGTGGACGACCAGGACGCCGAGAACCTGATGCCTTGTAAAATAGGCGAGCATGGTGGGGGCTCTCGGGAGGCATACGTAGTATATGGCCTAGCCAGCCGAAACGCCTTCGGAGGATGATGGTAGATACCACGGGTTGCTGTGTCCGTTGTCTCGACTATGAGATATACTAAGCTCAAATTGTTGACGCTGGCAGTACTCAATATTTTTTTTTACAAACCTATCTGTTCTATTGTTTATAAGAATTTGTCTTACTTTATCGTGTGATCTGGTTGCTAAGGTCATGTAATTGCATTCAATTATTTTTTGTTGATTGACGCTTCGTAAAGAACGACGGTTTTCAGATCTGTTTTCTGTAATATCGAATAGTATGGAATGAGTAGGTTATTGTATCGAGTGGGTAGGACAGATGATTTCAGCCAGGTGGAGTATAGTGCGGGTATCGAGTCTGTTTCGAAATTCCAGTCCGCACCCCTTCCGGCCGGATCTGCGTCGGTGATAGGTCCGTTATCACGGCGGGGTCACCACCCCCGCCCGCCGGGGTGGCTGCACCGTATCCGGGCAACACAGCCTACACGCGGGGCGGGTTGGAGCCAGGGCTACTCCATAGGGTTGATAAAGTGTCCGTCGATATTTATTCATTTAACTTTTTGTACATACAGCGGTGTACATTGGCAATTTCTTCCAACCAACCAAAAAGTAGTGCAGGTATAACAGAAATAAACACATTTTTGAATACATACACACACATATTATCACACGCAATGTATGCCTAAAATGGAAGGGAAGAAAATCAGAAATAAATGTTTTTTCAGCCTCCTTAATAGCATTAGTGAGTTGATTCCATAGGAAGTTGATACCGGAGGGCCTTACGTGATCCCAAATTCACAATAATCGCAGAACACTCATGGTAAGGAATGGGTTAAGCCGGAATTATGTTAGAGCCACGCCGCGTGTCGCCACGCTTCCCCCACCACCGATCCCACGCCGATAGGTCGATCGGTCGGCGACACGCGGGACATGTCTACTATAATCATTTTCATACTAAATGTATGAAATCGATTCCAAAATTCACGCGTTGCGACACGCGGCGTGGCTCTTATACACCGTGTCCCACGATGAGACCGCGAAACTCCGGAGGGTGATTGTTCATGGTATTCTGAGAAAAAAATCCTTATAAAGTTTTTTGATCCGGGCATTTTTAATAATTAATTAAAAAAAAGTATTAATAAAAAGCGACTATGTAATACTGGCTTCTGTTTGAAATGCTAGCGGTGGCGGGGTGGCGGTGGGCGGGGAGGAGTGGGGGTCCGCTCTGGTCACCGAACGCCTTGCCTTGTGCGGACATTCAAAATTCGAATTTCATATCTGAAATTGGTGCAGGTCACGTGGTGTTAGCCAGTTCAAAAATGGACGGTATTACACGCGTGAAATTTTATTCATATTTTAATAATTTTTTAAAGAAATTAGAATTGAGTTTTTTGAAAAACTTTATTAAGATTTTTTTCTCAGAATATCATGAATAATCACCCTCTGGAGTTTCGCGGTCTCATCGTGGGACACGGTGTATACAACGTTCTTCTATTTTAAATTTTTCTGCGTTTTTCGTAAACGGCATGCTATTTACGTATAAAATAAGCCTAAGGCAGCCGGTGTCCTGTTGTACTAGGGCGGGGTTGCTAACATCCGGCGGCATGGAATGTTCTATAGTAAGGACTCGGTAAGGTCTCCCGTGTAGCAGCCCTGCTACCAGTGGGTACCTACCTCGCGGTAACAGGGTACACGTTAGGGCGGCCAGTTACAAGTTACTCCACTAGAGCGGGTGCGGGTGGAGGGGCAGCCGCAGCCGGTGTCCTGTTGTACTAGGGCGGGGTTGCTAACATCCGGCGTTATGATATGTTACATCGCATCGGTTGCGCAAGGACTTGGGAGTTGGCGAGGTAGTTGCAGTGAGGGCGAGC
The DNA here is from genome assembly GCA_022494985.1 of Micrasema minimum. NCBI lineage: Eukaryota > Metazoa > Arthropoda > Insecta > Trichoptera > Brachycentridae > Micrasema > Micrasema minimum. The sequence goes on along the minus strand of JAGVSP010002197.1, from coordinate 5,963 downwards.
GGTGGAAGCGACATATCACGGAATTCGCAATTTTAATTAGCTCTAGTTTTGTATCGCTTCAACGCCGACACCGAGACTAACAGACTTATTGACGTGATTACGTCTATCGATGAACACCGGCTGCACACACGAAAAAGCATGACTCATTGTCACGTTCCGCCTGAGCCGAGTGTGCAAGCGAGAGCGCGGAACAAGTGATAGAGAGGCACGATCGGCCTAAGCGTTCGGTTTGTGACGCATCTATCTCTCTTCTACTCCATCGGCCGATGTCTGAGTAGAAGGGAGACAGCAGCAGCACACAAGAAGAAAAAAAAAAAAAAATGATAATTCATGGAAAAAATTGTAATATTCGATTTCCTGCTTTGTATTATACAAAATAATGATAATTCAGTTATAATAATTCAATTCAATTCATAAAAGTATGCTATTTTTCATCACTGTTTTCTTATGACGTTATCACGTAAAATTATCGTCCGTAAACCGACTTTACAGACAACCAATTTTTTTTTTGTCTATGTACTTCGTTAAACCTTCCAAGCAGTTTTCGAATATGCCGACATCGACGAGAAGGCCGGATCCGCGGGCACGTCTGTTGGCGCGTTAGTGGCCTGCTAATAAGAGGTATTATGTCAGATGTCAAACACCTTAACTAATAATCGTAGGTGTTTATATACAAAAATTTTTGCAATATCTGAAATTGAATCTGCATGGGATGCGCGATGAGGATTAGGAATCAAGAAGACATGATGGTAACCAAAATTGTTACGTATTCAAAATTAGTACGTACGTATGAGAGTGGATCGTTTACAACTACCTGTATAGATGAAAATTTTCAGCAAAGAGCACAATGGCTAGAATCTACACATTTAGATGTATGTAAAACATGCCGATGGCGCTAAAATGGATGTAGATAATGAGGGTATGAATGTCGAAGAAGACTGAAACTCTACAGAAACGATGCCGAATAAAATGGAAGATGATTCAGAAGACTAATAGATGATGATTCAAAGATGGAGAAGGATATTAAAGTACTCTAGACTTACGTAGGAGATTGTATTGGTCGGGAAAAACCTAGAAGCAAAGAGATATAACATGTTAATAAAACTAACAACAAACAATCAGAGCTTGCACCAGAGTTGAGAATCGAGGCAACTCTCAGAACAATTTGTACCAAAATGGAAATAAGTTGAAGTTTATGTTAGAAGCACTCACTTTGTAGTTATTCATTATAAAATATGGTGGGACAATGAATGACGCGAAATATGAAAGTGTTTCATTTAAATACTGGAAATAAGTTGTCCAAAGATATTAGGAATGCTGGGTAGAAGAATTATGAATGTGGAACCATCAAAAGAAGTGAGCCAGGACAAAGCATTTCTGTCTCTGGACTTTAACCTGGATCCTGATTTTCAGTTATTTCGACAGATAAAAAAAGAAATAAAATACATAAAAAAAAGTTTTTTTTTTTTTTTGCAAATTGAGTGCAGTTACATGCTTCACAAAGACCTTCAGTGAAAAACACAGTAAGCCCTCGCAGTCTCGTTAAAAACAAACCTGTTTAGTTTTGCACAAAAGGACCAGACGAGGTCTCGCTCACGGTACCGACAAAAGAAAACCCTTTGACAGGGTTATTTGTGAAAAAGACCAAACGATCATGCGAGCATACGAGGTTTTCCGTGCGGGACGAGTAATGCTGGGTATTAGCGTCCTCGGAAGAAAAAAAACCCTCCATAAACGGTTGAAAGGAAAAAGTTTATATATTTTTATTTTTTTTTTTTATAAAAATAACATTACATAGAAAAAAAAAAAGAATTCTTTTTCAATCCAATGCTCCCTAGGAGTTTTTAGAATAAACTCATTTAGGGACAAATAAAAAACACATATTAATTTTATTCTAATAAGCACTGACATCACTTAGATCACAAAATAAACACAATATTTACAAAAAAACAGAACCAATCCAATGAAAACATAAAGCCTAAAGAAACAATAAAGCGAATTATTACAGTAACATCAAAACCATATATTATATCGATGCAAGTAGAAAAGGTATCATTCAAAATACTTATTAAAATAATATTTCTTCAAATCAGAGATCCTGTTTCGATAGTTAGATACAGAAATCTTAAACATGTCAGGTAACAAATTAAATTCGGAAAATGCTATGTATTTTAGAGATCTTGTACCGAATTTGGTTGTATTTGCAGGTTCTAAATGTATTTTGTTGCGTGAACGGGTGTTGTGCTGATGAACTTCTCTATTAAATGTGGTCTCGATGTTTGTGTGCATTGAATAAAAAATTGTATGTAATATTGTAACTTGCTAAGCGACATAATGTGTGCAAGAGAAAATGATACCAAGTGACATTATATTATCATGTCGCTTTGTATCATTTTCCTTAGCACGTGTTATGTCGCTTAGTAACTGTGTATTTGTATTTTTTTACATTATTCACCTGATTATGAAGCTCCGCTCGAGCTAAGATAAAGTTGTAAATTAAAAAAAAAGAACAAAGCATCAGGTTCTCGGCGTCCTGGACGTCCGCTGTTGACTATCCGTCGGCAGTTTGGGTCAGAGCTGCGGGACGCGAACCTGACTTGGGAGGATGCGCGGGAACTGGCGCCCGATCGCTTGGCTTGGAGGCAGTTTGTGGAATCAATATGCTCCATATAGGAGGCGGATATGGTATGATGATGCATTTTAGGCAATATGATATTTTACGCCTTAAGTTTCATTCCAAGGTATCGTATATAAAACGACATTAAAAGAAATATATCATATTGACCCCATGGAAATGGAACCGATATGCATGGACCTCAACTGATCGTTACTTATTATTCACAAAAAATAACTTTACAAAAAGGATAATTTTAATTACTACCTCCAATAAGCGATCGTGCATATTAACGATCCCTTTTAATGCAGTGGAAATCCTTTTAAGGACGTATCAATGTAAACCTCCGTCTGCGATTTTCCGTAACAGACACTTCCTTGCCCCGAACAACAAGTCGACTAACAAAACTACGGCTGCTAAAGTTGACTTCAGCACGAAAAGTCACAAAACCATTCCAACAGGAATAAAAAATATTTTACTATTGAATTTGGACCTTTTGATGAAGTGGATCGGGATGTACTAAGTTCTAGCGCGATCGGGACCGACTGTAGGCCAATCACCTCACGTACCTTCGCAACAGAGTTAATTCGTATTCGGACTTGACAAGTAATCGGAAAATCGGCGGGGAAAATGAGTACTGAGTAAAAAGATACTAAGCTGTTGATAGTAGGAAGTTGGATTTTGCTGAGGTAGCGCGAACCTTTTTTGTGAGGTGTCCGTGAAAATGCACGGCTAAGCTTTTGAGTCAACGTTTAACGGGATTGTGGGAGTTAATAACCACTGATAGGGATTTTTCTCGAACAATGTGGGGTTGGAAGTTGGCTTGTGGAACATTCAAGAACATTCTATACGACATATTAATGTATATAGAAGAATAATGAACGATAGGAGTAGAAAGGAGTCGATTTTATTTTTTAAATTTCGAAGGGAGGTTTAAAAAAGTTCTTTTTTACAGTTAAGTAAAAAGCATTTGAATAGCAGTGCAATTCTCTTTGGTTATTACGTAGATTAACGGTTTTCCGTTTTATCACGTTATTTCTGTTCAAATGTTACTTTATCACGTAGCATAATATTTAAGCCCTAGTTTTCGGAATTGTGGCTTTAAGGTAGAGTGTAATAGATTCCAAGGTGGGTTAAATGGCTTATTCCACTTATAATCCGATAGCCTATCTGTAAATTTACGCAAGATGTATAATAAAGTGAAGTTATTCGACGTTTGGCATTATTTTTTTTGTTCTATCTATCTGACATCTGTTGAGCAAATTGCTAAGCATTTTCGGCAACGATTCTTTATATTCTACATATAACCCAGTATTTCGTAAAGTGAATACTGTAATGTACTAAATCTTAATTGGTCGAAAATAAACTGAGAACACCACGTTATAGCTCACACCGACCGCCACATTTCTGTCCAAGAAACATGTTTCTATCTCTTTCCTATGTCGAGATATCCCAAAAATTGTCTTTTTTTTAAAATAGTTATTACAGTAAGAGTTCACGGTGCGATTTTTTTACAAGCAGGTTTAATTTATACGCGTTCAAAATGTTGTTACATAAAACAAAAAAGAGCTTTTATTCTCCAGGGAATCACCGCGGCAAAAGAAATTGAAATTAAACCCATAATACAAAGTTCGGCGATATTTCGAAACACAACAAGCATATTTTCTTATAATTCTTTGATGATATTAATCATAGTAATCCGATGACAGGTCATCAATACTAGGATATTGGAAATACGAAGGGCTAAGTGCGACTTATTGCATGCTGTAAATCTTCCTACTTAACTTAATCATTATTTACTTAAGCCTGCTTTAAGACTATTGTTGAAATCCGCCCACCATTTTCCATGTATGGTTAACACTGGAGCTTATCAAATGTGTTTATTTGTGATTTTAATAATAAACCATGTTTAGATTTAATTTATCGACGAAAAAATTAAACTAGTTATCGCGCCATTTCTCCCGAGTAGGTAGAGAGGATAGAACACCACACCAATCTGTCCTGGCACACTGTTTTGCTTCTCCCACGTTCATTGCTCTGCTCTGTAGCTATTTATTTCAAGTACTTGTCGTACTTTGTCATGCCGTGTCTTTCTCTCGGCCTTCCTCGGCTTCTACATCCAGGCACACTTGCATTTAAACTTGTTTAAGAGCCGTTCTTTCAATCACTTATTGGCCCACATGACCAAACCATCGTCAAAGCCCTGACTTAATTTTGTCGATAATGCTTATCTCAGCCTTGCGCTCTGCTCTAATTTGGACAGTTTTACACCTTTCATAGTCTTACCACACATACACATCAGATCGCATTTCAACAGCATTCAGTATACTTTCATCCTTCTTTTTCCAACACCACGCTTCACTACCAAACATTAGCTATTTATTTCTTTATTTATTACATCATCCCATTTATTCTGGGTATACTTGTCGATGGGTCACCACCAAATTATCTCAACTGAAATTTTTAAAAATTTTAAGAAGTTAAACAAAATAATTTACCAACACTTCTTGCTATTAAGAAATACAATAAAAACACATATACATTAAAAAAAATATTAAAAAAATCCCACCAAGGCATAGCCTGTTTGTGGGTATACTGTGAAAGTCAAACAGTGTGCACGTGGCAAAAGAGAAAATTCGTGTCAAAATTGAATGCAATAACAAAAGTAAACAAGATAGTTTTAAAAATAACACAAGATATTGGTAATCTTTATACCGAAGAAGAAGAAGGAAAAATAATTATAAAATATAAAAATAAAAAATAACGTAGATTATTTTATTGTTATGGTCTTTATAGTAAGAATAATTCTACCTTTACGTATCCAACTTTGTTGTAATTTTTTAAAAGATGAACAACTAGGAAAATTTGACAATGCCATTTTATTGTCAGTTATAAAAGAATTAATTAAACTGAGGGCAATAAAATGTGCATGTCTCCAAATTTTCTAAAAATATACGCGGTTAACTGAATAACACCTCTTATTATCAAATTCCACCTTCTAAAGACTCCAGCACATAGCCACGAAACGTGTGACGTAGATGCCTTTGATGGCGTAGTGCGTGACATAGTGGGTAACTAGACACCTCAGACACGGTAGTATTTTTCAAGTTTGGAATGTCACTTCTTTGATTTGGCGGTCACCTTTCGATATTACATTATTTAAATGAACGCATTTCTCACTGGGAAACAGAGTATAATACAGAAAGTGTATTATGGCAAAATGAAGGGATGCGTTGTGAGTAGTATCTACCTAATCCCTTTGTGGTGGTCCGGTCCTGACCAATGAACAGATTAGCCCGACAACGTACATCGTATGTAGACACATAAATATTAATTTATAAACAGCATT